>JYFJ02004046.1:0-35314 GCA_000934665.2 Catajapyx aquilonaris
TGAAATTTTGTACAAATTGCAAAAGGACCATTTTTGTAATAAATACAGTACCATGCATTTCCTCTTCAGCACTGTTAGTCATCCCATTAGACAGTGTATATTTAGATAACTCTGTTCATGGATCATTCTGGGACTGATTAGGGCTTGGATTAGGGCCTATATTTGGCCCCATTGCGTACTTTCAAGGCGCACATGCGTTCCTTCAAATGCAATTATTTTCCTTAAATCAAAAAACTCCTCCTGAGATTTTTTTCTATGTCAGGGAAAGGGTCTGAGTTACAACATATTTAAAAATCGGATTTTTAAATTAGGCGGATTTTTTTTTTAAAAAAAATTAAATTTTGAAAATAGGACAAAATTTTCAAAAAAGTCACAATACGAATTTTCAATCCTTAGTCAGATTGGGCTCTCGAATCTCTTCAAAGGGAGCGGTCTGCGACGTCTGTAGCTCAATTGGTTCACGAGATATGACCGATTTCTGAAACCCTACCTTCCGAAAAGGACGTTTTTTTCGGTGGGCCTATCTCCGGGGAGGGGGGGTAAATCTCAAAACCGCGCAAATGGTATTTTTGAAAGACGTAATTAAAGCGATTCGCCGATTTTCGTCAAAATCTGACAACCCAAGGGTCAATTTTCCTTAAAAGCTCGGTTAATTGACATGGAATGACCCGAGTAAGATTTAAATTAACAACAAAACTGCATAAAAATTACTGAAGAGTATAATGCATGATATGATACCGTAGTTTAAACCATTTTGAATAAATTTAAACATGAAAGAGTATGTCAAATTAAATTTGAATTTTGATTACTATATTAATTTAGTTAAACATTTTTCTAAAAGGAAAATTATTTTTAAATGGGTCTACACAAATTGTAATGAATTTATTCATTCTTGATCTGAAATAGGAATATTTGAAAATAACGTTTAATAACGAGACTAATGTTAATTTTATTAGTGATTAATAATATTAATCTAGCTTCTAGCATCAAGCATATTAGAAAATAGCTTATAAGTTTAAATGGCTTCAGACTGGTCTCGTATTTACCCAGATATGCCCTAATTATTTTTAAAGTCGTTTTATGAACAAATGAACTAACATAAAAGACTGTACCAAATGGAAAAGTGTCCTATATATAGTACATCAGGCTTAATATTTGTGTTAATATATGAATATATTTAAAAATAATTTGATGTTAATTTCTGAAAAATAATTTGACGTTAATTTCAGAAAAATAATTTGATGTTAATTTCTGAAAAATAATTTGATGTTAATTTCTGAAAAATAATTTGATGTTAATTTCTGAAAAATAATTTTTGGTGTGAATAATACTGTATTTGGAAAATAATATATTTCGTGTTATTATTTGAACAATAATTTGGTGTTATTAATATTTGACAAATACAGTAATTTGGCGTTATTAAAATTTGAAATTTAAAAATTTAAAATTTGGTGTTATTATTTGAAAAATAATTTTGTTAATATGTGAAAAATAATTTTATGTTAATATGTGAAAAATAATTTTATGTTAATATTTGGAAAATAATATATTTGGTGTTATTATTATTTAAAAATTGGGTGTTAATATTTGAAAAAATAATTTGGTCTTATGCACGTAGCTAAATTTATTTAAATATTTACCTATTTAACCTGCACTGAAGCTATGGCTTCATTTCCTTACATGGCATCATAACATGTACAACATTTACTGTGGGATCGATACAGTTCATCTGAACCGATGGCAAATTATCCCCAAAATATTGATGCCCCAACCCCCAATGTTTGCGTTAACCGAAAACGTCCGGTACCATACAGTATAGGGAAGTAAAAACGGCAAACAAGAGAATAATTAACAGGCGTAATCTTCCGCCAAACAGGGCTCGATACGGCCATTGTGTTTGATTTCCATGTCGGCTCATGTTTAGATAAGACTTTTTTAGTGTATTATAAATACTCGAAATGATAACGATTGACGCATTAGCCCGGAATAATTAGATGAATGAGGGTGTGTCCAGTTTTTTATGATAATTTTGGACCCGGTTTTTTGGGGAGCCTTGTTGGCATTTCCCGATTGGATGCAGTGAGTGTCATATTGGCTAATCCTGGTGTCACGTTTGCGATGGATTAATTCAGAATCGGAACTAGATAGGCCCCTTTCTTCTATCTGACACTGAAAGATCGGATGACAGCCTACTACCTGTGATCTTACGAGAGACGCAGGGCGTGTGTCCCATTTAATGGGACACCATATGCGGCCCGGATCTCCATTAAATTAATGTGCAGTTAAAACCGTTTAAGAAAGATCGGATGGTACCTACTACCTGGGATCTTTCGGGACACGCAGGGAGTAGGGCGTGTGTCCCGTTAAATGGGACAAAAGATCGGATGGTGCTTACTACCTGGATCGTTCGGGACACGCAGGGAGTAAGGCGTGTGTCCAGTTTAATGGGACAAAAGATCGGATGGTACCTACTACCTAGATCTTTCGGGACACGCAGGGAGTATGGCGTGTGTCCCGTTTAACGGGACGATAGATCGGATGGTACCTACTACCTGGATCGTTCGGGACACGCAGGGAGTAGGGCGTGTGTCCCGTTAAATGGGACAAAAGATCGGATGGTGCTTACTACCTGGATCGTTCGGGACACGCAGGGAGTAAGGCGTGTGTCCAGTTTAATGGGACAAAAGATCGGATGGTACCTACTACCTAGATCTTTCGGGACACGCAGGGAGTAGGGCGTGTGTCCAGTTTAATGGGACAAAAGATCGGATGGTACCTACTATCTGAATCTTCGGGACACGCAGGGAGTAGGGCGTGTGTCCCGCTTAATGGGACAAAAGATCGATGGTACCTACTACCTGAATCTTTCGGGACACGCTGGGAGTAGGGCGTGTGTCCCGTTTAATGGGACAATAGATGGGATGGTACCTACTATCTGAATCTTCGGGACACACAGGGAGTAGGGTGTGTGTCCACTTTAATGGGACAAAAGATCGGATGGTACCTACTACCTAGATTTTTCGGGACACGTAGGGAGTAGGGCGTGTGTCCCGTTTAATGGGACACCAGATGCGGCGATTCAATTACGACGATATCCATTAAGTTAATGTACAGTTTTGAAAGCGTACAGCTCACCACACTATACATAGAGGATTACCACGTAACAAGTGCGTGATACAGTGTCCTATTATTTTATAGTCCCATAGTTGCTCTATTCAATTGATCCTAGAAAAGCGAGGCATTGACAAGCTTTTTCCAGAATTTAATTAATACTAAAATCCACTCTAAAAATTGGAGAAGGTTTGTAATTAGGGAGTGGGACACGAAAGCTGTAACCAGCCATCTGTGCTGATTGTTACATGTAGCTATCTGTAACCACCCTATACTTACTACACACGCTTTGGACCGATGGCTGCGATAATTGTATGCAAACCCGGAGCGTTCAATCGCAAATATTGATCCCGTTCCACCTTTTTGGACATATACCCATTTCCATAGGGTGTGTGGACACACAATGGACGCTGACGGTTTTTTTTTTTTTGGGGGGGGGGGGGNGGGGGGGGGGGACGGTATGGAAGCCTAGGCCCGGATCTAATCAAAACTCGATCTCTATGCATGCAAGTGTCGCCAATGTGATCACGTTTGTCGCGCTGTGCATGATTGCTTCTATTAGTATACAGAGAATGTGTTTTTTTGTAATGTATTTTTTTAGACACCAGGTGGCGTTCTGGTGGATTTTTGGAGGATTTATTGTTGGAATGTTAAAGGTTGATTTGCTAGAGGTCACTTGTTGCATGGGTTTGCTGAGTAAACATTAGTTGTGCTAGTGACCGGTAGGAGCCAGAAAATTTGGGAAGATTGAAGATTTTTACTAGTTACGGCTCCCAACCACCAGAGGCGCTGCCTCTCCCTACACTCTTAACCATTTACCTTCTCTAGAGAGGGTAAATGGTTAAGAGTGTATTGCGCCGACGCAGAACGGGGACCAATCGGAAGCCTCACACAAACACCATTAACATTTTTAAAAATCTTATCGAACGGCTCTGTTTGTCCGTCCGTCTGTCTGTGGACAGGTATCAATCCTCAAACCGCAAGATATAGCAAAAAACGGTTTCGGATTCGGATTCATCCTGACTCTATTGTCAACTTCCGGTGACCCACCATTTCCGGTTATCCGGGTTCACTCTATCCGCACTATCGGGTTCAAATACTTTTGGCCACTTTATCCTGGTCAGCAACCCTTCGCACAGACCCCACGTTAAGAAGGTGTGTGAAGGGTTGCTTCAATACCAGGATAAAGTGGCCACAAGTATTTGAACCCGATATACATGCAGATTTTACTTTTATTTTATTTCATACCCCGTGCTACAGCATTTGGCTCCCTTAGGGGGGTGGATTACCACCATTGAATGGGACCAGGGATAGGGAAGAAAGGAAGCGGCTGTGGCCTATTTTTACGGAAAAGACCCCGGAATTGTCCTGGGGGGACCATGGAAAACCACAGAAAGTCGCTGGCCCCGGGATTCGAATCCAGGACCTCCCGATATACATGCAGATTATCGCTTAAATTGGGTTCCTTAACAAAGGGAAATGAGACTTACAACAATCAATGTCATTGCTGTCATATTAGAATAGCAACGTGTCGTATCGGGTGTGCCAATCTTGCAGATAAGATAATGTTCCGTTACAAAATTTCGAAAGCGCCATCTACTGATTTCCTTGCCACCTTTTTTTGGAGAGTGTCGTGCGACGAACCTAGCTTGCTGGTTTATTTTTGCTTAAAAATTCACACTGTTATCATTACTTTGATTTCCGGTATTTACGCTCCAAAAAATTTACATGCATCATTTAGACGCGTCGCTCAAAATCAGATCCTTTGATTACTGTTAACTATCATCAATAATTTCGACGCTACGTTATTCTTATCATTTTTGGTTTCTGCTTCTGTGATATTAAAGCATGGTCCGCTAGAGATTGCAGACAATGTATTAGCTTTTATTTCTAGCCATTACTGTTTTCACAAGCAAAGTCAAGCGTGACCTGACCATTGTTTGAACGTTACCCATGCAGTAATGGAATCTTGGCCAAGCAGTGTTTACTCATGCAGGAACCTGCCTGGAACCAAGAGAGAAAAAAAAATCGATGTCCACTGGATGTCCATATAAATTGTAATGTGAGGGAAACTGGACCTAGGAAAACCCGGTTCTTGTTAGGAAATACAGAAAATTAGGGTCGCAAATTGCATGGTAAATAATTCTGTAAGAGTATCAGGAAACTCTCAGGCTGAATAAACATGCAATCTCAATCATCATACATGTTTCGTAAGGGTCGAGAGAAAAAAAATGGCGGTCTAAAGTATGGCTATGAGTAACGAGCGTCCGTGTAAATAAAATACTCTTAAGGGGTCCGCTTTCGGATTAACAAAACGCTATTCGTACACAAACGAACTAATTTGCGATTTCCGCCACTCTGGTGACAAGTACTCGCAACCACGATTACGAGTCTAATCCTCTTGGGTTGTAAATTAAGGGTTGTCTCCATCGTACTTCCTTTCGTTACTTTAGTAGGTAACGGTATTGCACGCAATGTGACTTAAAGAATCTGCAATGGTGACATACTTTAACTGACCCAACGCTAGATGGATCTGGCAAGAAAAAGGCAAAATATTTTTAGTAATGTAGACCTACGCTTAGGGCTGTGCGACATTTCGATACATCGACTGTCGATATGATATTTTCCTAATATCGAAGTTGCGTTATCCGACGCTTGGCATGAGGGATATATCGAATATCGCGATTTTTCGATGTCGATTTTCGATATTTTTCGATGTCTATTTTCGATATTTTTCGATGTCGGTTCTCGATGTCGGTTTTTTCGATTTTCGATATATCGACTTCGATACGATATTTTCCTAATATCGAAGTTGCGATATCCGACTCTTGGCATGAGCGATATATCGAATATCGCGATTTTTCGATGTCGGTTTTCGATATTGTCCGATGTCGATTTTCGATATTTTTCGATGTCGGTTTTGGATGTCGGTTTTTCGATTTTCGATATATCGACTTCGATGCGATATTTTTTGAATCTCGAATGTCGATATGCAATTTCGGATATCGCACAGCCCCTGCCTACACTGAAAATCATGTACTGACTTGTAGACGGTATTTGACGTCCAAGTCGGTACATTGTAAAGCAGCCCATTGTTCAGATGGTACATCGTTTCGTCTACAAGTCAGTCATCGCAGACTGTAGCTACTTGTTAGCACATATAATACCACCTTCAAGTCAGTACATGAATCGGTACATCGTGATGTATCATTTTAGAGTCAGCACATATTAACTACTGGGTGTCTACAAGTCAGTACTGCAGTAGCTGCTTGTTGATCACAAATTACCGTCTCCCTGTCGGTACATGAATCGGTACATTATTTACAGTGTAGTATGTCAGCCAGTAATTTGGATTGTCTCTAAACTGGCTGTATTATGGTATTGTAGTAGTATTAGAATAGTATTAAAGCATACACCACGATGTACCGATTCATGTACTGAATTGAAAATGATACATCACCATGTGCCGAATCATGTACCGACTTAGAGGTGATATTTTGTGATCAACAAGCAGCTACCGTCTCGTCTGCCGTACTGACTTGTAGGCAACTATTGTTCAGATGCACTGCACTGACTTGAAATTGGTACGTCACAATGTACCGATTCATGTACCGACCTGGACGTCAAATACGATCTACAGTACTGAATTGTAGACAGTACTGACTTGAATACAGCCCATCGTTCAGATTCACTGACTTGAAAATGGCACATCACGAAGTACCGATTCATGTACTGACATGAAAATGGCACATCACGATGTACCGATTCATGTACTGACTTGAAAATGGCACATCACGATGTACCGATTCATGTACTGACTTGAAAATGGCACATCACGATGTACCGATTCATGTACTGACTTGAAAATGGCACATCACGATGTACCGATTCATGTACTGACTTGGAAGTGGTATTATGTGCTAACAAGTAGCTACAGCCTACGATCAATGACTTGTAGTCGGTATTTGACGTCCAAAATGAATCGGTACATCGTGACGTACCATTTTCAGGTCAGTACATCTGAACAATAGTTGCCTACAAGTCAGTACCGCAGACAGTAGCTGCTTCTTGATCACAAAATACCACCTACAAGTCAGTACTGCAGACAGTAGCTGCTTACTGATCACAAAATACCACCTCCAAGTCGGTACATGAATCGGTACATGATTTATAGTGTAGCATGTCAACAAGTGATGCAAGTGACTGTATTGTACTAGTATTAGCATAGTATTAAAGCGCATTCAAACCCTAAAAATATCGGTTATTGACACGCTTTCAGGGTAAATATATGTTATCGATATGATTGGCAGGGCTTTGTCCCCCTATGCTATATATGCGTCAAATTATGCGAAACTCCACATATTGCACCAACAGCTGATGCAATTTCCACGCTCCAAAATATTCTTAGTTGAAAGTACAGCCTATAATACTATAAAATCCAGCCGCTGTCAGATCCAGACCTCAACTTTCACATTGAGCATAGCAAAAGTTGGTGGTAATTCACAACCGGTACTAGGTCCTACTTAACGTATTGTCAATACACACCCTCTTTGTGGAGGCATATCGTAGGTTAAAGGTTGAATTTTTCATGATCTAGGGTTACAGAAACGAACGAGCTCTAGCCCTGGGATGCTGAACAAACGGGTCGTTTATAGGACCTATGGGACTACAGGCGAATTCAATTTGACGATATTACTTTTAATTCTGTAGACCCCCCCCCCCNCCCCCCCCTTTGAAGCGACCGTTTTTTTTTGTAACGGCTATTTTTTAGCAGGCTCATTCATGCTCGGTTGGATAGATAAGTTAGAAAACAATATGGTGGAAATTTTGGGCATTCCATAAACCTGCGGCAGTAGTCATAGACGTATCTATCATGGTTCATCGGTTTCCGATTCATGGGATGGAACAATAGAAGTGGCCATCTTGGACGGTCAATGACTAGTGTTAGAAATGAGACAATTGCAACCGTTGTTTGGATACAGTGTCGTAAATATGATATTGAATTTGAAATTTTAATTAATTAAATAGCATATTATGCTCTACAGACAGTCGTTAATTTCAATGGATCGTCGAACATCGATCCATTGTAGAATATCGTTAATTTCAGTCTATCGTCTAACATCGATCTATCGTAGAATGTCGTTAATTTCAGTCTATCGTCTAACATCGATCTATCGTAGAATATCGTTAATTTCAGTCTATCGTCGAACATCGATCTATCGTAGAATGTCGTTAATTTCAGTCTATCGTCTAACATCGATCTATCGTAGAATATCGTTAATTTCAGTCTATCGTCGAACATCGATCTATCGTAGAATGTCGTTAATTTCAGTCTATCGTCGAATATCGATAGTTTCGATCTATCATCGAACATCGAATTTCGTCTTGATAATACTCGTGTTTAAAACAGTTTAAATTTTTTTGAGTTGAAATTGTGATTAAATTTTTATAGCAGACTTCTACGGACGAACGATCGTTAACTTTAATATATCGTCGAGCATCATTAACTTTGATCTATCGTCGAACATCGAATTTCGTCTTGATAATACGTTTGTAAAAACAGTTTAAAAAATTTTAAACCGCTATTTTTGGACTTCTTACAGTTACTTTTGCTGTAGAATGCTAATTTTAGCTTCTTAATATCCTTTGAAATGTAAATAATCACATGTAATACTAAATTTGAAAATATATTTTGTACAAATAATCATGTTCCCTCATCAAATGTTATCAGGCAAAATAAATGCAAATTTTTAGTTGACAATTTTTTGATAGTTCAGAAATACCGAGCTTGTATAGCTTACATTTAAAAAATCGGTGCCAAATATAGGTTTTAAACTTTCAGACTGGTCGGCGCCTCAGGACCGACAGTTGACAACCTATCAAAAGCTGGTTTTGGCAAATGTAGTTTTGCCAGCAGGTCCAGAAATAGCGGAAAGGAAGTTTGTGGGAGTTGGGATATATAGATTTTTATGTGAGTGTGACGAATAGGGTACACCTTGTGTAAGCACGTTCGTTACATCTGTTTCTCTGGACATGACTAATGCGAAAATTTCGTCAACGTGTCTTTGTTTACAGAAGTAAATCTCGTCCTTCCTGCCTGGCAGTGTGCAATGGTCGTTTGGATGATGGGACCGCTTTTTAAAGATAGGCTGAGTGTAGGTTCTAGCGGATATGGGTTCAAGGACTGCTGACCTATGGGTGCTAAATTGTAAGCTTAAAGCACACCTGCTGGCAGTAAGCAAGGGTTATACCGGAAGAGAGAATATTTAGGCTTATTTCCAACCGTAAACTATTTTTTGCATGAATGGAGCGTTTTATAGTTTTTAAATCATAGCTTGGTTCTCCATGTAAATAAATTAATAATAAATGAATAAATATGTAAACCTCCTGGTATATATGTACACCTGGTTATATATTCATCCGCCTAAGCCGCATGACAAAAGTAGTTCCTAATTAATACAGCGTTTCTACACTTTCTAATTCCCAGCTTTGTCCTGCATATAAATTAATTAATGAAATAATTAACATGTAGGCTCAATATATCAGGCTGGAACTACGATGGTTAAATAGGGATCCGGACTTTTAGCCCCGGCATATTGGCCCCCGTGACAATTTCGCCCGGGCGCATTCGCCCCCGTGACATATCCCACTTTGAAGCATTCAGCTGGGAATTTCTAGAGACGTGACCTGCTGGCCTTGTGTGTAGCCTGGCAACGGCGGGGGCGAAATTGTCACGGGGGCCAATATGCCGGGGGCTAAAGGTCCGGGGCGAAACGGCGGGGGCGAAATGTCCGAGACTCGGTTAAATATCCATCCGCGTAGGCCTAGTCAGCATGACAAAAGTAGTTCTTAATGAACAGCGTTTCTACAAATTCTAACTCATTGTTTGGTCATCCATATTAATCAATCAATCAATTAATTAATTAATAATTAAATCAAATTGGCTAGGCTTGCACCTGATTAAAATATTCCTCCGCCTAGGCCTAGCAGCATGGCAAGTAGTTCCTAATTTCCTCATCAGATTGATGTAAATAACCCTAAATTTTAATTACTCCAGCCCACTTTTGGTACATTCCTATACTTAAAAACACTTCCATCTTGTTTACAGTACCAAAATTTCCAACAAATTTTTGTCTCGCATTTTTGTTCCGCTGAAAAGCCACGTGCACACAATAATCCAGGGCATGCCAAGCACCATGGCATTTCCAAAGCCCCCAAAATCCAGCAGTCATACTGTACAGGGCACACGTACCCACAACCGTACAGTCTAAGGCCTTTTGTCAGTAGTGAAATGCACAGGCATTGTTACAGGCTTCGATCAAGCCTTAATAAATGAAATGATTGTCCATGCGTCACAAAATATGGCGGTTTGGGAGGGTGGAAATTGAGGAGACGAATAAACTCCCAGCGTCGCACTAAATCCACGTCATTGCTAGAGGAAACAATGCAGGACGCCAAGCGTATATGACAGGCTGGTAGCTGCAATGTACAGTAAGTGCACTCGATCCAAAGCGTGCTTCCATATTTGATGCTTTTGGTACGAAGATGAGGAAATTTTGGACGCAAAACTGAATGGCACGAAACTGTTCGCAAATTATTGTCGAGGATCCAATGTTACTGATTATTCTACCTTGAAGACTTGGCAATATTAGTATTGCTGTACTTTAGAGGGAACAGTTGTTCGTTAGAAACCGTTAGCAACCGTTAAAAACCGTTAGAAGCCGTCAGAAACCGTTAAAACCGTTAGAAACCCGGGAACCGTTAGAAGCCGTTAGAAACCGTTAAAACCGTTAGAAACCCGGGAACCGTTAGAAGTCGTTAGAAATCGTTAGAAACCGTTAAAACCCGTTAGAAACCGCTAAAACCGTTAGAAACCCGGGAACCGTTAGAAGTCGTTAGAAATCGTTAGAAACCGTTAGAAACGGTTATGTATAGCAGGGTACGTGGGGTTTGTTTTTGGCTTGATTGATTGTCGGATCGATATGATCGACAACAATAGTCATATTAATTTTTAAAATTCAATTATGCATATGGAACACTATGGAATTTTTGTTACTAGATGCATCAGATATCAATAGACATACCTGTAGCCTACTATAGTATAGAATATTATTATTTCAACAGACGCAAAGAATTCGTTACTTCACCCGAGTGTACAGGGTGGTCCAGATTCGTGGGTCACTTTTTGATAACTGATATCACCCGATAGCAGTTATTTTTGTAGCGTGTTGTGCCCCTAACCATATCCCCCATTCTATAATTACTGCTATAGAATGGAACACATGGTTAGGTGCACAAGCTACAAAAAATAACCGCTATCGGGCGATATCAGTTATCAAAACGTGGCCCACGAATCAGGACCACCCTGTAGAGTTAATTCAATAATTTCAATGATCACATTAATTTTTAAATTTCAATTATTATGAATACAGAATATGGAATTGTTGTTACTAGCTGCTCACTGGATATCAATAATATATCAGACATACTTTTATTTCAACAGATTCAATAGTTAATTCGTATCAAATTGAAACTGCATTATTAAATCAACAGAGAGAAACTTTCAATAATAGTTTGTAAGGAATGTCTTAACAGAACATAAATGTTATATTTAAATGTCTGAAATTGAATCGGTTTTGGAAACAGTTATTTATACAGGGGGTATTTTAATTATAGGAAATTATACTCGTAGCTGTTATATTTTTGTAGCTAGTTGCGCCCCTAACCAGATGTCCGTATAGAAACAGTTATAATATGACCACCTGGGGCAACTGGGGGCACAATAAGCTACACTAATATAACTACTTTTGGTGATATAAGTGATAGCTAAAACCGAACTAGGAACACCCTGTATAGAATTTAAAAATATTCATTGTCAATATCAATTCTAGGCTGCGTTAAACACTTACAGAAGCTTCGATTGCTATTAGTGTTGAAACTAATAGTTACCACTCTTTAATACATTTTTCTATGCAAATTAAAAAAAATCGCGGTTACCTCCACCTACAAAAAAAATCATGACAAAGCACCGCTTTCCGTCCCCAAGCACATTCCTCCAACCATGGCACTAAATTAATGACTGAAGTTTGTTACGAATTTGAATCGTCCATTATCAGCAGCTTGTCGGAGGGCCTGGGGCTTTGTGTCGACGTTTGTTGGAAAAGGGGGGGTATGGCGGGGAGGGAATCGAGGAGGTTGGGGAGGACTGGGGGGTACAAGCTGCTGTTGCTGCCACGATGATATCTCTCTAGCTCTCATAGGATTTGGTCTGAATCTATAGCTCTTAAGGATTAACGTTTCTTCAGCTACGTTTGTTCAACAATAGTTTTTTTCTGAAAGGCATATGATTTTTGGCACACCCAGTTAGGGTTTAGAGACTCCCTGGAACCGGTGTACACCCTGATCAAGGAACCAGGTGGAACCTGCATGGAACCGGCATCGAACCGGCATCGAACCGCCGTCGAACCGCCATCAAACCGCCGTCGAACCGCCATCAAACCGCCGTCGAACCGCCATCGAACCGCCCTCGAACAGCCATCGAACCGCCGTCGAACCGCCGTCGAACCGCCATCGAACCGGCATGGAACCGGGTGGAACCTACCGGTTTCAGGGTCTGGTGTACACTTTTTTGAAGAGTTGAAAACCCCTTGATACCCAGTACCAAAAAATGAAAATAGTAAAAATAGAATCATATGGTTACGTTTATAAACCTCTGACAGGAAGTTTGGCAAAGTATTCCTGTTCTAGCATAGTACCCCCCCCCCCCCAAAAANAAAAAAAATTTGGGCTTGAGCCCAGGAGATTCCTAGTGCATTTTACATTCACTAGGGAGAACTTGCCCTGTTTACTTTGCCATTCTCACTGCCATTCACAACTGCCGCTCGACTCCTTTGGCCTTCTGCACCTGCTTTAATCTTCTCGCCTTCTTAACCATGGCGACAGGTGATGTAATTCCCACACCACCCACATGGGGCTGGAATATGCACAGGGTGGAACGAAATAAAACTGGCTTCCAAAATACTGTTGAAATGTAAGTTGGGGATATGATGTGTTGATATGTGGAACATATGGAATCAACAAAAGCTAAGATGCGTATGTCATACATTTTGTTTTGAAATTTTGCAATGGTGGCACTGAAAATGTGTAAATTTTAAATTGGTGAAAATTACACTGCAGTGTGTGACGACCCCGGGTCTGCCCCGGGGCCAACCTCATGCTAGCTCTACCAAGGAAACACCTGGGTTCCATGGACACTGGTTTATTGGACTTATCCAGGTCACCACCCTAGTACAGACTTTTCTCCAGACTCAATCGACTCTGGTTACTGATTCTCCCCTGGCCAAAGCCAGGGAAGCAGTGCGCATGCCCCACCCACATCACATGATCGGAAGGGGGAGGGCTCTCACAAGTGATATGAAGTTAATTTTAAATTAATTTCATACAGAATTCCAGTCCCACCAATTATGAAGTTACTTGTCATTTAAAATTAAAATTAAAATAGTAAAAATTACATTGTATGGTGGCACTGAAAATGTATATGAAATTAGTTTAAAATTAACTTCATGCACATTTTCAGTGCCACCGCTTGTGAGAGCCCGCTTTCTTCCGGTCATGTGATGTGGGTGGGGCATGCGCACTGCTTCCCTGGCTTTGGCCAGGGGAGAGTCACTTGGTAATCAGTGTACCATTTTAAGATTTAATTTTAAATTAACTTCATACACATTTCAGTGCCACCGCTTGTTAGAGCCCGCCCCCTTCCGGCCATGTGATGTGGGAAAGTATGCGCACTGCTTCCCTGGCTTTGGCCAGGGGAGAGTCACTTGGTAATCAGTGTACCTGTTTAAAATTTAATTTTAAATTAACTTCATACACATTTCAGTGCCACCACTGCACTCCAGTGTACTTTTTACAATTTTAAAATTTAATTTTAAATTCAGACACTGCAGTGTAAATTATAATTAAACAAAATTGGGCTTTTGAAATGAGAATTTCTCGTAATTTTATCCATTCTATAAATAGCTTTAAAAGCATTTTAATTTGTGTGCATTTAACTTATCCGATGTTTAATTCAGACTGGACCAGTTCAGACCTGTCCTATCAGGTTCTAACCTATCTGAACCTGTTCCAACATGTTTGAGCCTGTTTGGACCTGCTCGTTTCCCCTTTGTTCAGGACTATGATCACGTTTAGGCCTGATCTACCCCCCTCTGCTGCCCTCACAAAGCTCATGCATACCTTTTCCCACCCAGTCTACCCATCCGAGTACTGACACGTCTCTCACACGCTGTCCAGCCCAAATGTGAACCCCCAGTAAAATGTCAAGGCAGCCTCAATTAACAATTCAATTGACAAGTGAACTGAAGTGTTTATACACCTGGCCATTAAACCTTCTGACTGGGAAGCAAAGCAAACTGAAAGCTTTTTTGGAATCGATTCAGAGGGACTGGATCGAACCGCCTGCGACATGCACCACGTTCATACAGTGTCCACTCAGTGTGTCCCGACTAGTACAAATGACACCCTCAACAATGACCTGGCTCTGATTCGACACTATTAAATCGAAGGAAGGCCCAACACTAGGATTAAATTGGGCAAGACAAATGAGCTCCAAATACTGAAAGACACCCCCTGTTTGTCCAAAGGTCCTATACTATTCCCCCCCCCCCCCCCAAAAAAAAACGGACATAGATAGGATAGAGCGCGCAATTTGGTAGGATCAATACTGTAATTAGAAGAGACATGGGCCACTCAAAACGGGTCGAATGGTACTTGTGTCCTCTCTACCTATACTGGCTGAATGGAGTTGGAGAGTCCTACGAGAGCCTAGAGTTGATGTTTACCCAGGACCAGCACTTTGGACACTGATCTGCCTGCCACTAATGGCACTGTGAATATGGTCTCAACCGACACCCAGGCTTTTGTCGGGATTATGCTATTAATGCTCCACAAATTGCCTCTACTACAAGTCAATTGTTGGGTCTGGCAATGAGGTGATTGCATGGTACTTGTACTCATATCTGATTAGTACACGTGTAAATATCAGGCATGTTTGGAAAAACAAGACCCTTAGATTAGGCTGAGTTGAAGGTCCAAATGTCAACAAACAACAAGTGATATAAACTATCAAATACTATTGATCTAACAATAAGTCAGCGAGTCAAAATTTTGCATTTTACAATCAAATGGAGCTATAGTTGAAGCCAAGTGGTTAACCACTTCGGTACTCCGGTGTACACCTCCTGTAGTACTCCCAGGTAGCCTACTCCTTAGGTGCCTTACTCTTTGGTACTCCTTGAATTTTGGTACTCCAGTGTACGCATTACGGTCGAGTGGTTAACCCTTGAAGGGTTAAATTCGTTCGATTCACAACATCAGGAAGCTACTAGATAATTGTTAATTAGTTAATAATTGTGGTAAGAATTGTTGTACTCTCACATACTATTGATCTAACAGTAAGTCACAGAGTAAAAATTTCGCTTATATAAATTAAACCGAGCTATATTTTCAGCCTTAAATTTCGCTCAGTTCACAGCATCGCATTGTGTTAAAATTTGCTAAATTATTCTATTGTTAAATATTCTTTTAAACATTGGATTGTACTCTCACATACTATTAAACTGACAGTAAGTCACAGAGTAAAAAATTCGCTAATAGAAATTAAATCTAACTCTATTTTGTACAATCAAATTTCGTTTAGTTCACATCATCGCATTGTGTTACATATTTGCTAAATTATTCCATTGTTAAAAATTCTTTTAAACATTGGATTGTACTCTCACATACTATTGTACTGACAGTAAGTCACAGAGTAAAAAATTCGCTGATAGAAATTAAATCTAACTCTATTTTGTACCATCAAATTCGTTCGATTCACAACATCGTATTGTGTTAACAGTTGCTAAATTTCCAAATTGTTAATAATTGTGTTAAACATTGGATTGCACAGTTACATACTATTGATGTAACAGTAAGTCACACTGTAAAAATTTAGCTTATAAAAATTTAACCTAGCACTATACAGGGTGTTTGAACTTTTTTGTCCGAACAGTTATCGGAAATATTGCACTAAGCTGCTACTTTGTAAGCAGTGTATGCCACTTCAACCTAAGATTCGCAGGGAATATTCCCCATTCTTCCGACAAACCGGTTGCAAGTCACTCCTTACAAAGTAGCAGCTTATAGTGCAATATTTCTGATAACTGTTCGGACAAAAAAGTTGAAACACCCTGTATGTTGCCCTAAATTCGTTCAGTTCATATAATAGCCATCGTGTTAAAAATTGCCGAATTGTTCAATTATTTATAATTCTTTTAACCATTCTCTCACATATACTATTGATGTAACAATTAGTCATAATGTAAAAATTAAAAATTAAGCATAGCTCTATTTTGTAGCCTATTTACAGAATCATGCTAACTGTTGCGTTCCCAGCATAAATTAGCTTCATATTATTTTTGAGCCGTTACAAAACAGAGCTAGCGAGTTAGTAACGCACTCGCTTAACATAACGGTCGGTCTGTTGACTGTAGGCTAATAATCATTGCTGTGTACAGGAAATGTTGGAGTAACGCAGTTTCAGCTGTACTCAGCTGGAAGGACCAACCGCATTACTCATGTAGTGTCATGCTCTGATTCACTGTGGGGATCCAGACACGCCTCACGAGGTTTTCTCATATACAGAACCCCCCCCCCCCCATTTTTTTCAAAAGGCCCACAGAGTTACCAGAGCAAATTTTTACCTTTGTGTATTTTCCTTCCCCTGGTAACACTTGCTGGGTAACTCATTCAGGTATCATGGCGCCCTCTCTCGTGGGTGGAAGTCCTCTTAATAGAGTGTGTGCCTTGTGATAAATTAACCCAAGATTCCGGGGCGATTGTGCTTGTGGGGCGTGTTTGTCGGAATAAGAAACAAAGAGGAGGAAATAAATTTTACAACGTTTGTTCCCAAAGAAAGCCGTTAGACATTTATGGCGCTGCTTGTTGTTTCGAGCGGGGATTCTCTGAGTGCAGGTAGTTTGTGATGTAATTGAAGCTCTAGGACATAGAACGGAGAAAAGAAGTTAATAATGAAGTTTGGCAGCTATTCGTGCTATTTTTCAGGTTCTTTTGTGTTAAAATTCATTTAGCTTTCAATTGTTACTGCAAGATTGCTTTTTCTTCGAGGTTGTGAGGGGTTCAGGTCATTACTCTGACTCCGAAAGGTCACTCAGGGTCGTTTGTGGTCCAACAGGTTCGGAGCAATCCACTCTCCTAAAACGTGTACACCATGATTACCCTTGATTACCCATATTACTACTATGATTACACATCTGCTTACCTTGATTATCTTATTACCAATTGTACCAATTTGCCAATTACCAAAATTACCTTGCATTTACCCACATTACTCCTATGATAACCATATTACCTTCTGATTACCCAAATTACCTTATGATTACCCAAATTACCTTATGATTACCCTGATTACACCTCTGATTACCCAGATTACCTTGTGTTTACCCTCTGATTACCCTGATTATCTTATTACACCTCTGATTACCCTGATTACCTTATTACACCTCTGATGACCACAATTACCTTTCATTTACCCAGATTACTTTATGTTTACCCATATTACTCCTATGATAATCATATTACCTTATGATTACCCCTGGATTACCCATATAACATTATGATTACCCAAATTACCTTACGATTACCCTGATTACACTTCTGATTACTCGGATTACCTTGTGTGTACCCAGATTACCTTGTATTTACCCAGATTACCTTGTATTTACCCAGATTACCTTGTATTTACCCAGATTACCTTGTATTTACCCAAATAACTCATATGATAAACATGGTAGTACCTTATGATTACCCAGATTACTGCAGATTACCTTGATATTTCTTATCATTAATTACATACTTATGATTGCCCAGATTACCTTGATATTTCCTATTATTACATACTTATGATTACCCAGATTACCTTGATATTTACTCTTATTACATACTTATGATTACCCAGATTACCATATTTACTGTTATTACATATGACTACCCAGATTACCAATTGAAGTGTACATCATATTACCAAAGTGGGTGATCCCTTGCAGCAACCTATATTTACGACCGCCTGCACCCAGGTTGTTTCACGACTCATCTGCCCACACCAAGCGTGTGGCCTCTAGCGAGAGACCCCGACCTTCTAGTTTTCAATTAATTTTGTAACAATTGTGATTGTCATCACAACAGTTAAAAACACCAGCATACAGATTAGTAAATGACTTTTTCCTCCTATCCAAAGTGTGGAATGGCTAATTAAGAGCTAATGAACATCGCGGTGTTACTCTTGGGCAATAAAAGTTGGGGGNATGGATGCAGGGGGACTGTGGAGTTTATTATACAGGCGATAGTGCCCGGGTTTGGGAGGTTGTAAATTGAGGTCGTGTGCTGACCAAACAATTGGTCTGATCAACGCGCCATGGGAATCCAAACTAACCACGACGAATAGCGGCGACCCCTTCTGTGTTCGCAACGCATTAGAACACATTCAACTAATAAACAAGTGGTCAATACCCCTCGTTAGTGCTATGTTAGTTCGAGCTATTGCACTAGATTTGCCAAGTTTAATGTGGCGTGTCTGGAAAATACAATATTACAGGGGGCGGGGGGGAGGGGTGTCCCGACCTATAATTTGCAGGGCATATTGTAATTGATGCTATTATTTGTAACCATTGTTAGTAGCAGGGCTTTGTAGAATATTTTAGGGCGATTCGTCACAATGGGTTTTGTCCGAATTATTTCTTTACATTGGATCCAAATGAAGCTTTTTGGACAAATCGACATGTTTAAATGTTTCCAGGTCGTTTGATGTCAATTTTCTACCATGGTTAATAACAAATGAGGGGGTTTTATGCGTGATATGACTGGCAGCCTGACGCAAATTGTAATGCGGGAAAGAAGGGTGTCAAAAAACTTACTCTATTTTAATAGCTACGAACGATTAATACTGGTCAATCACTCTGTGAGGGTCAGATTCGAATGGACTGAATTAGGTCAATTATTTCAAGAAAACTATAATTCATATACAGGGTGATCAAACTTTTTTGTCGCTTTAGTTATTGACAAATTCGGCCTAAGCTGCTTATATTGTAGGCCGTTACCTGGCAACCCTGTCCGGTGGGCCAATTCAAACATCGGCCCATGGAGAGCGCTTCCATTGTTGCCACTGTTTACAAATCGAGTGAGTTAGTGCGCAGGCAGAAGAGACCCATCGCTGGGTTGTCCGCGTCACTAACACGATTTGTAAACAGTGGCAACAATGGAAGCGTTCTCCATGGGCCGATGTTTGAATTGGCCCACCGGACGGGGTTGCCAGGTCACGGGCTACAATATAAGCAGCTTAGGCCGAATTTGTCAATAACTAAAACGACAAAAATGTTTGATCACCCTGTATTGTTAAAATTTCCGTGAAAAATCATTCACAATTTTGATTAAAAAATATTAAAAAGAACTGATAGGATAAGGACTGCTTAATATTTAGCTAATATTGATGAAAAACACATTACACATTTTAAAAATAACCATGTAGCCTAACTGCTATTTTAGATACAGGGTGGTCCAAGTTCAAGTGTCGTTTTATAACGGCGATTAATAGCAGTGATTTTGCGATGACGTAGCAGCGACGCGTAAAATGTCCCACTTCGGCGCATCTTCGGCGCAATCGAAGTGGGCAATTTTATACGTCGCTGCTACGTCATCGTTAAGCGCTTCTATTAATCGCCGTTATAAAACGACACTTGAACTTGGACCACCCTGTATATGTAAACAACTGACGTACGAGTATTTGTATTACTCGTAATTGTATTACAATTTAATTATTTTTTAAAAATCTTCATATAGCGGTAATTCACAGTCACAATTTTAATGGCAAATATTTAAAATGAACTTAATTTTAACTTAATGAAAAAAACTTACATAATTTTAAAAATAACCAACTAATATAAGCAACTGTTATTTCACACATCTGTAAACAATTGAAATTTCATTTAAAAAATCTTGCATGACCTATGACCTAAGGTCAGGCCTAGGTCTCCAATTGAAAACATTCAACCGACATGGAAAATGCGCCAGAGCTCACAGGGTACAAATTATCAACTTTGTAACATTTTTTTGCGACCCCCCCCCCCCCGACCCCCATCAATTTTTTTTTTGTTTGTTCACTCGGGGGGTTTTTGTTCTTGTAGATGGCAACGGGCAGGCTTCCAAAGGGGCGAGGAAGAAGCCGAGAAGAATATTTATGACAACGTGCCCAAATTGGATTACTTTCAAAAGAACCTTACAGTTAATTCTAGATGAGAGAAAACAGGCGGAGGTTTCTCTCTAGCTTGTGGACACATCCTCTTTAAAGGCTGGATCATATCCATCAAAGTCCGGTTAAGAATTGGCCAACCGTTAATTTGTTGACAAACGGGAATTCCTTGCATCGACCCAACGTCCGATAAAATTGTTTGGTCCTTTACACGTTTATTTATTTATTTATTCAATAGTTCCTACTCCCATCCACCAGAGGCTCTACCTCCACCAATTGCTCATGCGTAGAACGGGGCTAATCAGAAGCCTCGGTTATACCACAAAATATTTTTCGAATATTTATTTACGGTATGTATTTAGTTAGTTAGTTAGCAGTTCCTCTTTCCATCCACCAGAAGCGCTGCCTGCACCCATTGCGTATCTAATTGCGCATGGGCAGAGCGGGAGCCAATCGGAAGCGTCGCGCAAACAATATACGGCGGGCCAATCGGTCCTACACGGAATTAGGGCTGTGCGATATTTCGATACATCGACTGTCAATACGATATTTTCCTAATATCGAAGTTGCGATATCCGACGCTTGGCATGTGTGATATACTGTATTGAATATTGCCATGTCGGTTTGCGATATTTTGCGATATTTTTCGATGTCGGTTTTTCAATTTTCGATATATCGACTTCGATTCGATATTTTTTGAGTATCGAAAGTCGATATGAAATTTCGTATATCGCACAGCCCTACACGAAATCGTTTTAATATTTCTGTACTTATTTGTTTGGTTTTTTGCTTATTTATTAAATAGCAAGTTGTAAATAAATAAATTTTATTTATTTATTTACAACTTCCTACTTAATGCTGTGCGATATACGAAATTTCATATCGACTTTCGATACTCAAAAAATATCGAATCGAAGTCGATATATCGAAAATCGAAAAACCGACATCGAAACGACATCGAAAAATATCGCAAAATATCGCAAAATATCGCAAAATATCGCAAACCGACATGGCGATATTCAATATATAATAAATAAATTTTATTTATTTACTACTTCTTCCGACAACCACCAGAGGTGCTGCCTCCATATATTGCGCAGGTGTAGAACGGGGGCCAATCGGAAGCCTCGGTCATACCACGAAGGATTTTAATATCAATTCATTAATTAATTTGTTTGTTTGTTTGTTTACTACGAGTAGTTCTTCCTCCTACACATCAGAGGCGCAGCCTCCACCCATTGCGCAGGCCCAGAACGGGAGCCAATCAGAATCTTAGATCATACAACGAAGGATTTGAATTTTATTTATTTATTTCAAACAGTATTAGGCAAGATAGCAATAATAACTATGCAAAAATTACACATATGTACTTTTTGCATGGTAATTTGTTTAATTATTTACTTACTTATTTACTTAATACCAAGTAGTTTACATGGTGGTATCCCATCCCCCTAACAAGGGCCCAGGGCCCGATAATGGGGTACAGTTTTTTTTTAATACCACGTGGTCAGGTCTGATTACTCTTTCCTTCTAAGGCACATCTGCAATTAGCTTAATCGCTGAATCACAACTGTTATTTGGCCCATTGTTCCACCATACACTCCAGCAGCCATTTTATCATTCCTGGTGAAAACTAGGCCTAAGCTACAAGTAAAACTGTCCAATATAATACATAGGGAAAGCTTCACATGTGGAGAGCGACATCCGGGGAAGATTAGCATGCTATCAAGCTGTCATTGTTATCCCGAGCAGCTTATGGGTCGCTAGGGGGAAAAGAGAGGCGGGTTTTGGTATGGGTACCGGTAAAAAAAATTGTTCGGAGTATCGCTTGACGTAATTTATGTGGCAGGATGAAGTGCCTTTTATGCCTGCGCCAATTCGGACGTGTCCCAGATGTTATTTTGGAACAGAGAGGACAGTTGCCATGGGGGATGTGGTTGGGACGCCCATTTCGAGGATAGTATCGATTCCTTTGTTGAATTGATATGTAAAAAAGGGGTGGTAACAATATAGACAAATCTCAGGACGGAAAGAATATACACTGATGTACCAAGAAAAAATGGTAAAACTACACTCTTAACCATTTACCCTCTCTAGAGAAGGTAAATGGTTAAGAGTGTAGTAAGGGTGAAAGTCGCATACATGTCCTGCACTAATCCCTACTGAGTCAGTATGGATTAGTGAAGGACATGTATGCGACTTTCACCCTTACTAGTTTTGCACTATTTTCAGTTAGGGTGTTTCTTCTTAGAATGGCATTTGCTACGACTAGGCTTAATGGTGAAGAGTAGCGACACCTTTTGTGGAGGTGATTAAATATTCACAATGTCATTTAGGAGATGGAAGTTAGTGGTTCTAGCCCCTTAGTTCTTGCGGCCAAGGACCAGCATCGTGTTTCAGATTAGATGAGTGCAAAGCAGTCTACTGCAGCTGTACAATCCTCAGGCAATACAGTAGAACATAATCTCTATTTCCACTTTGTCCACTCTGTCCACTCTGTATTGCTTTCCTAGGCTCTGTGGTCTGGAAAGCTTCCTCCTCAGGCTTGCACAGATCCACAGGGGAGTAATAAATCTCACTTAAGTTTCATTACTGGCTAGGTTCATACTGCGCACTATTATTTTCTCATGAGGTTGTGGGCTATCTAATAGTTTTCGTGCTTTATCACATTGTTTTGGTCATAGTACTATGAACATGTTGATAAGGAAATATGGCCAGTTCTATTCTGATTTTGTGTTCCTCCTCAACCATATTGGCACCATAAGGTCACTCAGGGTCCAACAATATACACAACCCATTTATTACAAGCCCTACCCAACAGTCCACACCCAGCAGACGCCACTGCCCTCTGGAGGGGCGTTTCTTTAGACTCTAACAAGTTTGACGGCAAATCTATCTACACCCTTTATAATTGATATTTAAGGAGGTTGGCCCAGCATTGCCTTTCAACCTCCAAGGATAGGGAAGGAAGGAAGCGGCTGTGGCCTATTATACGGAAGCGACCCCGGAATTTTCCTAAAAAGACCGTGGAAAACCACAGAAAACCACGGTCACGGTTGCCGGCCCCGGGATTCGAACCCAGGACCTCCCGATTAGCAGTCTGACGCCCTATCCACTATGCCAACCTGCTTCGGTTACACTGTGGTAATACAGGTAGGGCTGTACGATAATTCGATACATCGATTGTCGATACAATATTTTTCTAATATCGAAGTCGCGATATCTGACGCTTATGTGCGATGTATCGAATATCGCGATTTTTCGATGTCGCTTTTCGTTATTTTTTGATGCCGGTTCGATGTCGGTTCGATGCCGGTTCGATGTCGGTTCGATGCCGGTTCGATGTCGGTTCGATGTCGTTTCGATGTCGGTTTTTCGATACATCGACTCCGATTCGACATTTTTAGTATCGAAAGTCGATATGCAATTTCGAATATCGCACAGCCCTAAATACATGTTCTAGGCCATGTTCTTTGCTTGATAGATTTTCAAAATAATTTTATTGGTCATCTGGACAAACCATTGGTGGTATGCACACCTTCACATTAAGCTGAGTCTGATCATAGAGTTTTTCTTTCGACTCTAACCAGTCTTAAGTCAAATTTTCTTGCACTGGTAAGACATGTTCTAATCCATGTTTATTGCTTAGTTTTTTTTAAAGAATTTCATTGGTCGCCTTGAGGAACACTATCCAGCTTTACCCCAAACACTAGACAGGATCGTACCTGTATTTGCTAAGAGCAACACGATTCGACCTAGAAATGGTCCTAACCTGAAACCTTCTTTTACTTTATCCCTAGTTTTTAAGGATTCCAACCAGGAAATGTTATTCGAGCTTCTGAAGCTACGTATAGAGGGGGGGAGCTTGTATTTTGAATGGAAAAGGAGGAAAGGGAGGGTTTTTGGTGTGGAGGGGGAGGGGGTCTTACTGTGCCAAAGGAAGTTTGCTTCCGAGAACTTTGCACAAGAAGGGGGTGCCCTCAAGTTTCCCTAAAAGGGTGCTCTCTAATGAAGTTCGGGGGGGGGGGGGNGGCAAAGGAAGGCCCCCTTTCCCTCTACCCACTCTCCCAATCCCTCTCCCCACCACCTCTTTCACCGCCAGCCCCTCCCAAATGATACTGCTAGAGAAAGTTGGCGGTGAATTAGACTACTAGCGAACTGCATTTTCACCTAATTACTTTCAATTAAGTGCAATTCTTTAAGTCATAATGGCATCTGGGAGGGATTCGTTGAGACCGTTTGATTACCGTTAACTGCGTTCGGAAATAAAATGATTGATTGCTAATGAGTGGAGGGTGGCAGTTAACAAGTAAATAGTTCGTTGAAATGACGCCTGACAAAAAGGCAGGAGAGAGCAAATAATTGAGGTATTTAAAATTAACATTATATCACGCCCATTGGTCTAATTAGGTACAGAAATATTCATTCGTGGGCAGATTTTAATAAGCAAATTAACAATGGATGAAAAATGTAATTAAGCGTGACTAGAAATGGGCTCGTGTTTTTTTCACTAATGAGTAGTTAGCGAAAAAGTATTGAAATAACTCTCCAACTGCTGTTACGTATAATTTATTCCAAATCAGCATTATGATGAGCAGATATTAATTTTTATAAGTCATATTGGTGCACATTTAGTGTTGCTCTAGAAGCTATCAGGGTCATCTCGACGAAAGTCCCGACTCATTGGACGATGACGTGACATATACTTATTTCGTGTCAGCAGTCCTCTTGTGGAGAACCTATTTTGAAAATAGTGTACTCATAAATCTAAAATTGCCAAAGTGAATCACTCAGTCACACAGTCACACAATCACACAGTCACACAGTCACACAATCACACAGTCACACAGTGAATCATTCCCAAGTGAATCACACTTACAGTGATGATTGGTCAACACTAGGGCTACTTCGGGAGTATGGACGCACCAATTCCATATCGATGTTGTGATTGGTTGAACTAGGAGTACTATTGCTAGAATGACCCTCAGAAAATTCTAGTAGAGACGTATGTCTATCTGGTATGCTTCTAGATTGGGCCCTCCATGTTGGCTTCCAGGAAAGTGCTGCGTCGAACAACCTTCGACTTTCAATGTCCAATATACTGTTCTGAAATCTTCGAGTTGTTAGAACCATGTTAAGTTATAAGACAAGTTTTTACCTCATGATTTTCAGGATGACGTGTTCTTTGAGGCATTTGAGGGGACTGGTACGATGCTGGGTACATGCCGGATATGGGATATTCTTCAGGATGAGTATTGAGATTAGGTTTCTCTATGGTCCATCTGAGGAAACATAAGTTAACAACAATAGAATTTTTAAGTCAAATGCATGCGTACGTTTGTTTGGAGTAGAACTTGGCAATTTCTTCGTTAACAGGAGTGTCATCATGCAAATTCCATCCCATCTCTGCAATGATGTCCTTAGCATCTTCGTTGTCTTTCCTTAAAGACTCAGCAACCACCTCAAACTGATTGAAATGTGACACCATATTGTCCAGCACTTGAGTTGACATACGAATCGCCTCCAGAGTGTCACTCCAATTGGTGACAATAATTTTTTCCATCACTGTGCTCTTTTTCATCCACTTAAATTCTTGCAACAGAATTGGTGAGGCCACATGGGCTTTCCTAGATGAGTACAATTGATGGTAGAATCAAAATAAATTGTGAGACTGAGAATGGTATGACGTCACGTTCAGCCACCCGCATGCTCAGCGCAGCGGAGTGATTCGGGGCCTTGATTGGCCGGAGTGGAGGCGGGTGGCTGAACGTAACGTCATACCATTCTGTAGTTTACAAAATGGAAGTGTACTGAACTGTTTCAGGATCCATGCTTCTTTCTGGAGGTTCATGAGGAAATTCAGAGTATTTCTGACCTTGATTGAAGGCACATTTGCACTGTTGAAAAATATTGTTAAAATATGACAAATTAAATTTGACCCCATATTTACCTGAGGTAACTTAAGAAGCGATACACATCATCATTCGGCTTGTATTGTTGCCATAGTCGTAACAACCAGTGGTACAAATTTCGGATACTGATCAGATGCTTCTGCGCATCATGATGACACAAATGTAATTCGTCAATCAACTCCTGTTGTTCTGCAGTTACACCAGGCATGCCATGAGCTGTCAGTATGTTGATCATCAACACATGTGCGTTTCCAAAGTTCAGAGTGTGACTGTGATGCCATGCGATACACCGACGTATGCACTTCATCAGACCTTCTTCTTTCCTACATAAAAAGTACGTTGTTACACCCAAATTTGTACAACTGATACTGACTTACTTCACAAGTTTGACAACTTCCTTCATGAAGAGACGAGTTAGCGTAGTAGATTCGAGGTCACTATGAACTCTAGAGGTCGCCACTGACGATTGGCGACCAGGAAGAAGTCGTCCACTCATAGAACGATCTGATACATACTTCTTAGGTAACAAGTGGCGAATTCTTACTGAAGAATTCTCATTGACCTGATTGGAAGCTGAGAGGACAACAATAAAATATATGCTAACTACAATCAGAATTGTTTACATACCACAATGTGATTCGAATGTCTCTGGAGGCTTGGTATAATTGCGAGCCTTTTGTTGGCTGGGATCTCCATCACTGTTATGCTATTGGGGGATATTAATATTAACATTGAACCATGTTTTAAGTATGTAGCATAGTACCTGGCAGTTATTTGATGTACTGGGTTTACTATCAGGGATTTCCAACGATTTGCCTTCATCTAGTTCTAAAACTGACAACAATATTTTTTGGAGTTCAGAACCCATATTCGACTCCTTTTGTTCTATAAGTTCTTTCACTTTGTTCTCAAGAGTCGCGATTTTTAAGTCTACATATCGCAAAGTGTCCTGGCAGTTGCAACTTGTCCTCTCTGTCACTTGAGTACTTTCATCATCAGGTTCTTCTGAAGTGTTGTTATTATCGGTAGCATCCCATGGAAGACCTTCATCAGCCTCCATTGTTAATTTTTTTAACTAATTTGGTTGGCAACTACAATAAGTGACAAATATTTTAACATTAGATCACCAGTATTGATAACTTATTTAAAAATGGTACCAACAATGAAACCATAACAAAATAGGTTAGGTATCACTGCAAATAGTAGAGCTCTTGATTTTACTTTCCTCAACAGAATGAATTATTCATTGTTGCTTTTTCTCATCATAAAAATGAACACTAGTTGAAATGTTGTTGCATACGGTTCGAATGAGCACATTTCCGGAAATAACACCAAACTGAGTTAATTTTCATACCATATGTGATGCATGCTTTAAGCACGCAACTATGCTTCGTAAAATGTAAAAATAAATACACATACCTTAATTTTGATTAATGTTTGACGATCGTAAAATTTTGACCTGCCGAAGTTCCGCCAAATTTTGGCAATAATAACATGTTTAACTTGAGTTTCCTAGGCAATCTTACAACAATGGTGTACACTGTGGCCAGATTCAATGTGGCAACACTGCTGGTTGCCATGGAGCTATGTACTGTACGGCTACTATTACATGCTCTAGTATTTTCACATCTGACAGTATTGATAAAACTATAACATATAAAGTGTACGATTTTATCCACTATTTTTATTAAATTTACATTGTTGATTCTAACATGACCTCACGTACCTCAATAATTGGAGCAAGGTAAATCCACACTCAAATTCCGCCTCTCTAGCGATGATATGCTAACCATTTTGCCTCCCAAACAACTCATTTGAATTTCGCCCCACAAAATGGCTGCACATGCAAACCGCGTTACGGCATTTACCCACCATTGTATACTGTATAGTATACAGCATAGAGAGCAAGCTTTGGTTTGAGAATTACATCCGAGCTCCCCCCTCCCTCCCCCACCCCACCCTACACACTACATTAATATTACAACTAACCCTTCATTAGCCGGATTGGGCCTGGCCACTTAGAATATCCGCCATTTTGGGAATACTGATAGGACTGCATTGTAGTGTAATTATCCTCGTTACGCGTGCCATTCGAGTGCTCGCTGTTTTGCGGTCTGGTAAAACCCGTCTATGTCAAAAGGCTACCAATCACAATAAATTTGGTCAGGATTAGGACCACCTCCTTCACTCATAAAGGCGCTGTTAATAAATTTAACTCATTTGCCAGCACTTAATAACTTTAACATATTTGCTACACCATGTAATACCCACAAGTACCAAAATTAGTCCGACTATTGCACGCATATGGGAAAGTCCAACCGTTAACTGTTCTGTTCATCTCTGGCAGCCTACGGTTAACGGTTTTCGTCAATATTAACCCTGTTAATAAATTTACCCTGTTTGCCAGCGCGTAATAGCTTTTGTATATTTGATACACCCTGTAATACCCGCAGGTACCAAAATTAGTCAGATTATTGCACGCATCTGGGAAAGAACCAACCGTTAACTGTTGCGTCCATCTTGGAAGCCCAACCGTTAACCGTTAACGAATCATCTTCCTTTAACAAAGCATATTTAAGCGAAGTAGATGGGAAAACGACCAATCAAAATAAATTTGGTCAAGATTAGTGCCACTTCCTTCACTCATAAAGGGGCTGTTAATAAATTTAACAAATTTTTAACAATATTTAACTTCAACCCATTTCCTACACCCTGTAATACCTGCATGTACCAAAATTAGTCATAAAATTGCACTCATCTGGGAAACAACGACCGTTAACTGTTTTCTGGAAGCCCAACGGTTAACTGTTAACGGTTTTCCAGCTCTTAATAACATCAACACATTTGTTACACCTTGTAATACCCGCAAGTACCAAAATTAGTAAGATCATTGCACTCATCTGTGATAGAGCGACCGTTAACTGCTTGCTGGAAGCCCAACGGTTAACGGTTTTCGTCCGTCTTAGCCCTGTTAATAACTTCAACATGTTTGCTACACCTTGTAATACCCGCAGGTACCAGAATTAGTCATAAAATTGCACTCATCTGGGAAAGAACGACCGTTAACTGTTTTCTGGCAGCCCAACGGTTAACGGTTAACGGTTTTCGTTCATCTTTGGCCCTTCCGACCATGCGCCACGATCTTCCTTCCTTTAACGAAGCATATTTAAGCGAAGTAGATGGCAAAGTTGCTTTATGCAAAACCAGAATGCAGACCATCTGTCGCGACTTGGCCCCGACGGCCATATTTCCTCCCGGGGACTTCCCCGTTATTATCTCTTCCTCTCGAAGTTTGGTCGGCCTCCGGATAAAAGATGTGGCTTCTTGGTAACCGCCAGCACCACCCCGAAAGCAAATCCGGCGGCCCCCTTCTCCATTTATAACAGTAGAAAATTGGACAGTGGCTTGCCTAAGGAGAAACAAAGACGGGTTGGCAGGGGGTGGGAGGGACAAGGGGGCAGTAAAACATGGCGGAGCTTCCGGGTGATGTACGAGGAGTTTGAAGTGGAAGCCATGGCCAATTAAAGTTATCCGGGTCAGTTTGATTTTGCTTTTGTTTCCCTTAGGTCAGGGTTGATTAGAATGCTCAGGAAGTTCCAGAATATATTGCGTAGAGCTAGTGCACTACAGTGTAGATTGAATAGCACTATACAAAATTGGGAAGGAACTTGTAATCTGTTTCATATTATATTGTGCATATTACATTTGGTAGAAAGAGTTAATCATGATAGTACAGTGTTCTAATGCATAGGATTAACATAATCCAACTTCAAAGGGACACTCCACTCAAAAAACAAGTTTCGCTCTAAAAATCGGGCAAAAAATCCTGAATCCGAAGGTGCAATCCGTTTTTCGCTACGCGGAACGGTAATCCCAGTGCCAGGGGTCAAAGTGGGGAAATTCAAATAGTGCGCTATATAAGCTGGCCGTCCGCCAGTGACGCCCTCGGGACCTTGGGAACTGGAGGGCTGCTCCCGCCTGCCCGCGCGCTTAGGCCCATACCAGAGCGGTGCAGCCCTCCAGTTCCCCTGCTCCCCGCGTGGCGGCGCCGCTCATTAGCAGACGACACGCTTTGACCCATCGCCCTGGGATTACCATTCCGCGTAGCGAAAAACTAATTGCACCGTCGGATTCAGGATTTTTTGCCCGATTTTTAGAAACAAACTTGTTTTTTGAGTGGAGTGTCTCTTTAAGTACAAAGGGCAGTTACTGACTGTTAACTGAGTAAGTCACATTTGAGCCAACAACTGATACTTTGACTAAATTACAACTGGTAAAGCACTCGTAATTTATCTAAAATAATGTGGGTGAGACGAAAATTATTTTCGTCCCACTGCAGCTACTGTACAGCTAACTTAGCAGTAACCATTCCCAACACTGGCACTGCTTAGAAGTAACTAGCAGTGGGGCGAATATTCCACCCTGAATCTAGAGTCTAGAATGTTTGCACCCGAATATTTGCACTAGATCGTTTGTACTTAAACATTTGCTCTCATCATTTTCACAACTAGAGCAAATGTTACTGATTCTAGTAAAAATGATGAGAGCAAATGTTTAAGTACAAACTATCTAGAGTCCAGATCGTTTGTACTAAAACATATATTTCTTGCTACCCCGTGATAAAGCTCGTGGCCCTCTTAGGGGGGAAGGGGAAGTTCCCAAGGGAGGGCGCCGTGCGATAGTCATTTCTGACATTCTTTAACACCAGGCCTTTTCTCCTGGCCCCGAGCAGAGAAGGGAGTGCAATTATTCTGCTCCGGCATGTCGGGTGAAAATCGGAAAAAGACCCGGCCAAGCAGAGGTGACGGGGACGGGATTTGAACCCCGGCCTCCCGCTTCGCTGGCCAGCGGCGTAACCACTAGACCCCCCCCCCCCCCATTTTTGCTATATAATATCTCAAATCATTTGTACTAGAAATCTAGAGCAAATGTCGTAGTACTCTACAAACGATCTAGAGCAAATGTCGTAGACTCGTATTACTGTACAAACGATCTAGAGCAAATGTCGTAGACTCGTATTACTGTACAAACGATCTAGAGCAAATGTCGTAGACTCGTATTACTGTACAAACGATCTAGAGCAAATGTCGTAGACTCGTATTACTGTACAAACGATCTAGAGCAAATGTCGTATTACTGTACAAACGATCTAGAGCAAATGTCGTAGTACTGTAACTTACAAACGATTTAGAGCAAATTTTCTAGTAAGCCTACAAACGATCTAGAAGAGTCTATATCGTCTGTAGGCCTACAAACGATCTACAGTCTTTATCGTCTGGAGGCCTACAAACGATCTAGAGTCTTTATCGTCTGGAGGCCTACAAACGATCTGAGTCTTTATCGTCTGGAGGCCTACTAGGCTTCTAGAAATTTGCTCTAAATAGTTTGTAGGTTATTAGGACATATGCTCTGACCGTTTGTACTAAAACATTTATTATAGATCGTTTGTACTGAAACATTTGCTCTAGATCGTTAGTAGGCCTACTAGAACATTTGCTCCGACCCTTCGTACCGAAACATTTTCGGTCACCATTTGTACCAGAAAATTTGCTAAGGTTTAACACGTACTTCGTCCAACATTATTTTCCTGACAACGTAATTTCGTATGACGCGGTATTTCACACACGCTTTATTGTGTTGCATACCCTGCATTTGAATTCGTCCCATCCATTGTACACTCCCAAAACAACTTTTTTGCATTGTCATTATGATGATGGACAGCGTTTTGTCCGCGTCGACAGTTTAATATCAATTTTGCAGGCCTCTCTTGGCTTTAAATTTAACGTCCCCCTGCAATTCCTGAACACCATATGATTTCACGCAACAGCATAAACCATCAACAATGTATCATAAACCCTGAGGCGTGACTAGCCCGTCGTTTCCTAGCTTTTTATAAAGAGCCTATAAGGAGGTAGGGTGCCTGTAAAACTTTATGATGTTGTTACAGGAAGCGATGGGAGGGACTTTATGTCGTCAAATAGCCGCTATGTTGTTAGACCCTGATGGCAGATTAATACGTGACTTATTGTCGCTATCTCAACGATAAAGACTCTAAAGGGACCTTTGCAACACCCGATACATAACTTGTACTTGGATGTTTATGTAAATCAAGATGGTGGCTCTTCAAGACTCGACAGGACCCTGTAAGAGTCGATTGGAAAGCATGAGTGTCGTCAGGTCGTCATCGACATGGAAACGAAAACCATTTCCAACCACCGGAACCTTTCCCAGAGCAGTAACGACTACGACACCGACGGCGAAAATGGACGAGAGGATTTGAGCCAATCGTCGCTCATTGCTTCTCAACGATGGGGCTTAGGAAATAACCGTTTATCCAACGATTTTTTTTTCTGGACTAAAGATGGCGCCAGGATGAGATTATACGAAATGAAAAATATATCGTCATCAGCTGTTCCATTACAAATGGAGAGCAATCGTAAAATGCTGAATGCATGTCAACAGCAACCGTGATCGACACTCAGTTCGAGTTGATGCCATCTTCATCATATGGAGTGGTACTCTAAAGTCGGCCATGTCTGGTCCGGATATGTACAGGGTGCTATTTGAATAATATATACTGAAACCTGTGAAGTTGGACATTTTTCGTTGAACCGTCAGTGTCCAACATAGACAGGTTTCACTGTATAGGCTAGTGCATAATATGTTATGCGCAAACCTCGAAAACGGTCAATGAGCGAAAAAACGAGCATTTCGCGGTATGCGCACTTTAAAACAGACAGATCGCGAAATGCTCACTTTAAAACAGACAGATCGCGAAATCCTCACTTTAAAATGGGAAAATCGCGAAATGGATGGTTTGAAAAGAGAATTTAGCGAAATGCTGTTTTTTTCGCTCAATGGCCGTTTTCGTGGTTTGAGCCTAACATATACAGTGAGACCTGTAAAGATGGACACCTCCCTATGTTGGACATTTTGTCGTGTAACTATCAAAATACAGTGAAAACTATCTATGTTGGACACTGACCCGCCAGTAGCAGTATTGGTTTTCTTTTTACGAGCACAGTCCGGATGTAGTAGACCTTTTACAGCCACACTTCGGATATAGTAGACGAAAGTACCACGCCAGATGATCCATGCCGTTATTTTAACGACTTTTAACGTCAATTTTATGTCAAATAACGACTATTGTACCGTTAAGACGATAGTTTGACGTGAAACTGACGTTAAAAGTCGTTAAAATAGCGTCAGGGATAATCTGCCGTGACATTCTGGTCTACTATATCTGAAGTGTACCCGTAAAAAGGTCTACTATATCCGGACTGTACCCGTAAAAAGAAAACCAATATTACTGTCAGTGTCCAGCATATGCCTACGGTTAAACCGAACACTTGTCACCAAGTGGTTAACCACTTCGGTACTCCAGTGTACACCTGCAGTGGTACTCCCAGGTACTCCTTAGGTACCTTACTCTTTGGTACTTCTTGGTACCACTTGAATTTGGTGCCGTACTCCTTGGGTACTCCAGTGTACACATTACAGTCGAGTGGTTAACACCTTGCTTGTCACTTCCAGGAAGTTGGACTCCCCCCCCCCCCCTATGTTGGACATTTTTCATGGAACCAAATATTGCAAAGCAAACCTGTCGGCCACAAATGGATTTAAATTCGGATCACATCGACGATAATTGGTTGAAAATGTGCACGCTGTTGACTCGCTGATTTGCGGGAGCAATCAGCAAATGAACACCGATTGGTTCTAACCAACATACATGTCTACGAATACTATGCTGTCCCTTTTGACGGCAAAGGGACGTCCTCCAAAATCCTCAGAGTGGCCCAAGTGGCGTCCTGCATTATGCATGGGACAATATGCAAAATGGCGGTGGGTTGGAGAGAAAAGGAGTAGGAATGTGAGAAATGGAACCACTCTTCCCTTCCAAATGCGTCTGCAATCCCATTATTCCTTTTGCGGCCAGGCTTGCCACTACTATACGACTCTACGAATTTTTAGAGCAGTACTATTCTCATATTTAATAAATATTTTTTGATAGATCGATAACTGTCATACTGTATATTGGGATCATGAATTTGTCAGTGGTACTTGACTTGCTATTCTTTTATTCATCACACTACCCCCGCTGGAACATGGCCAACCAATGCGTTTTGGTGCGTATGAGCAAATTTCACGGCAATCTGAAAGAAAAATAGTGGGAAATTGGCGTGCACAAATCGGCATCCACTAGTGTAATTTTCAGGGGAATTTGCGCTACGATGAATTTTAGTGGGTAGTTACTCTTGATTTTTTTTTTATTAAAAAAGGATAGGTAGTACTTCCTCTGTGTATATGTATTATAGCAGAACTATTTGGTCATAACATCACACTTTTGTATAATAGTGAACTGTGCCTTCCACATGTAATATTGAAGCGCCAGGAATTTAATATTGCTTAATAGACACTACTAATTGCTACTACGATGCAATGCCTGAATATTTTTTTTAAATTTTTATAAAATTTTTATGAGCAAATGAAGAACTAACCGCTACTAAATATCTAACTACTGCACGCTGCACTAGTAGCTATACTGATAAAATCTAACTATGCTGTAATAGCAGCTACCACTAAAAAGCTAACTATCGTACTAGTAGCAACTACTGAAGATTTACTACAGTACAAGTAGCAACTACTAAAAATTTACTACTATACAAGTAGCAACTACGGAAGATTTACTACAGTACAAGTAGCAACTACTGAAGATTTACTACAGTACAAGTAGCAACTACTGAAGATTTACTACTATACAAGTAGCTATTACTAAAAATCTACTTCCGGTACTAGTAGCTACTACTAAAATTTTAACTTCTGTACTAGTATATACTACTAAAAATCTAATACTGCACAAGTAGCTGCTACTAAAATTTTAACTACTGTACTAGTATATACTACTAAAAATCTAATACTGCACAAGTAGCTACTACTAAAAATCTGCTATTGTACTAGTGGCTACTATTTAAAATCTACCTACTATACGTGT
>JYFJ02004047.1:0-35503 GCA_000934665.2 Catajapyx aquilonaris
AATCGTCACCTCTTTTAGATGCTGATTTTAACTCTAACGTTTAATTTTTCACATATAAACGTTAATTGGTGAATTTTAGAGGGTCTTTTTCGATTGGGCCAAGTCTGTTAGAATGGGTTTAGTTTTTCCTCCATTTTTTTCTTTTCATAGTAAAATCCTACCTACTGCTCTGAGTAGTTTGCAGCAGTAATTTTTACGAGCCGTTCCATACAGTACTTGAGTCTTACTTCTCTTTTTTTACCGAAGGGAAAGTTTTTGATCTAATTTCAGTTCTTTTTTGACAGTACACGTAACTTATGCTCTACAGTGTCTACACTATACAGTCTGCACTATGAATGTATTGCAGACGATTTTCGGCGCTTGGAAGTCCCTAAAATTATTTTCACAGAGATAGTCGTAAAAAAACGAAAGTCGAGTGCTACCAGCCAACGGTTAGTCAGATTTAATTATTATGAAATAGCCTATATACGCTAAAATATACGTAATATATACATTGAGAACTGTACCAGATGAATTTGCTGAAATCGGGGAACTTTGCAAGAATTCATTCAATACTTATCTGCGGCTTGCCTCCGTCACATCTGAAAACTCCCAACCGTACTTAATTTTCGCGAAATGCGACGATTTCAGCAAATCAGTTCGTCTGGCACGTTACAATAAAATACGCAAGTAAATGTCTGCAAAACCTGCGTAACGAACGGACAGTATGTCTGTGTTTGCATGGAAATGCCCAGGACATGTATCTTTTCCAATTCCCGGACCCGCGGAAACCAAAACTAGACAACTGTCACCAATGTCACTTACAACATTATTCGGGGCAACCCTTCAATTATTATCTACATTGAGAACCGTACCAGCCGAATTTACTGAAATCGTGAAACTTTCCAAGAATTAAATCAATACTATGTGTGGCTTGCCTCCGTCACATCTGAAAACTCCCAAACTTATTTAATTTTCGCGAAATGCAACGATTGCAGCAAATATTAGTCTGGCACATTTCTCAAGGTAGATATTCCGCATACTGGAACATACTTTCATAATTAAATCAGCTTAAGAGTTGGCCGGTATTACCTGGCGATGTTATAGCCGAATCGTCATGCAACGAAAACATAAATTTCCGCTTTCAATGTGGCTGTACTATGCACTACTAGACTACATACCGATTAATGAAATCTGTCACAAATGCAATATTGGCTCACCCGAAAATTATGCAGGACCAAAATATCCGAAATTTCCTTCTGCCGTCTCCTTTGTGCATACCTGGAAAACAATATTTTCCCACCGAGGGTCCAAGAAATGGTCTGTTATACCGGAGGTGAGGTGAAAATGAGTCTGTTACAGCAGGAGTGCAAATACACAGTGCCTAATGGAAGCATGCCGGGACGGCCTTTATAACCAAGTATGTTATATCCGAGGCTGTTATATCCGGATTCAACTGTAATAAGTAGGCTACAATCCGTTCACTCCAGAGAAGCAGGGTAACATTTCCCTAACAATATGGCGAGGTGTAAATAGGAATTGACATTGCTAGGCGATGGAATCCCGAACAAATGAAGTATTTGACGTAAAAAAAAATCATAACTTCAATCCTGCAGCAGGTGGAAGTGCGAGGTTTTGAACATAAATCCGCACCATCCTACTGCGCATTCGGCCCTTTGATGAAGAAACCAAATTCCGAATAGTTATTGAGCAAATAAATAGAAACGTCTTTTTCATTTTTTTGCGGCGTTTTGAAGAGGAATTGAGTTTAGCTGTAAATGGTAGGAATGCACTTCACGACGGTGGGGATCTGTGTTCAAAATCTGGAAGCTCTACCTACAGCAGAACTTGAGTTAGGGCGAATAAAAAAGCGTAACAACAACAAGAAGATGTTGAAGAAATTCATTGTTGAAATCTATGCTACGGTCTTACTAAGGGGCTATCGCCCCTTAAATACCTCCGGATTTCTATTTTTATCGCTCTTTGAAACTAGGGAGGTTCATTGTGGACATCCTGTACTCCATGCCTCTATTACTACTGTATGTATAAAACAGTATTGATGAATCATTGTTAAATGTCGTGCTGTCTCTTACCGAAGGTTCTTCTCTGACTTCCAAAATGTTGCGGACACATACTGAGATATTGACAATCAGCGATCCTCCTACAAGTGTAAATGTCACGTGAACATAACTCATGAAGGGAGATCTTAAAATAATTATTACAAACACGAACACTCGTACAATACCATACCATTCTTTGGAGTAGGAGGCACTCGAGTGTCGTATCCCTCTGTAAAACGCAACTGGTGTTTCTTTAAAAAAACTTGCCCATTTACAATTGAGAACCATCTGTCGAATCCCATTGAGAAATAATAATAAGATAAGTTTGGTTACTCACTAAGCCTTATGCTTAACTATTTAAAAAAAACCCACTTACCCAACTGGAACATGCAAGAACAGAATAAGAATAGAACCTTTCATGTTGTCAGCAATTCCAAGTGTGTGTTAGTCTCATTTGCTGTGCAGCTAGTAGCTATGGAGAGTAAAAGGCTATTCATTACTCGACGTCCGTGGTGCTGGACGAAAATGAATTACTGTACTGCCCTTACATCTCAGATCGACCTGGCGTGTTGCAGGGTCACAATCATCGATTTCGCTCTTTCTAAAGGAAACATACCTATACAGTGGTATTATATCATCTTTGTGCAGTATCAGAGGATTTTAGCCTCCCTGCCTGTCCCGGGTTGGAGGCCAGGGCTTTCGAACCACCCACGCCAAATCACGACCATGATCACAGCTATGGTTTATGACAATGTGATGGAAGTCACTAGTCAGTCATGGGAAGGTTGAAAGTTTATTTTTTTTGTGTTTTCTTCAGATTGCACTATTTGGAATTAGAAAAAGTAGCCAAGGACGCCATTGCTTTAATAATATTGTATAAAAGTATATAACAATCTAAGTACAGTACTCAGTAGTTGATATTTTATTTTGCACTATCAGAATATTTTAAAGTTTGTCACATCACATACAAGTAGTCGTAATAGCCCATTGCAAAATACGACATACAGACAATACAGTGTCTTCCAATTGAAGTGTCCATTTCAGGCAGCGATTTTTTGCTCTAAGCTGCTTAGTTGTAAGCAGTTACTTTAGGGTAGTTACTCTAGTTACATTAAGTGGTTTGAAAAGTGATAATATTAGGCCAAATTGAACCATCTATTTATGCTCTGTGTTGCATTCCGGTTGAGAATTACCAATTTAAACCATTGCGTTGGCATCGAACGTAAATGGCAATCAATTTTTTTTTCAGGATACTTGCAATTTGTCCTTAAGCACCAATGCCTCATTGGACAAAAGAGTAACATTATTTTGCAAGTGCTTTCATAATGTCCACATATAGAAACTACAGCGATCTACTGGCGACCATCGTGTTGGTCACAACTTCTTTAATGTGTGACCTGATTCATTCTTGAATTCCGTCAGGAAAGACCATCGTGTGACGTTACCACTTAAAGAGTGTAACATCTGGAATATATTAACAATAATATTTAATAATACTGCTTATGGGCAACAATATTTATCTGGAATATTTGTCATAGTATCAGTGGTGTACATGCAGAATTTATCTTTTGTCTTGGAGCCCTCCTGTGACCCCTTCAAGTCGAGCACCCTACTGCTTTGCTGTCCCTGCTGCTTCCATAGTTACGGGGCTGCTAGGGGTTCTCCAGTTTCCTCCTACACTCCAAAAATGTATTTTCCATTTACGATGTCGGACTCTGTTCGACCTATCGTCCTGTCCTGATCCCTCGGTACTTGGTCATGATGCGGCGACGATAAGGCCCGAAAGCCTCCTCAAATTAACCAACACAATCGACAACCACTAGAGGAAGCCGAATGGTCTAATCAGTATAGGTTTTCCCTATCACTTGCACTGAGGTCGTCAAGAAAACTTACATTATCTCTACAAACTTTGCGAATGCCAATGTCAACTATACAGCAATTTTGGAGCGTCAATCAGCAAGGAACCTAGATCCTACAGAGCAGCTATACATATTGTTACGACACTATGTCATATAATCTTCGCCTGGAAGCATTTACAATAATCAATTACATTTACGCATGTTCAGTTAGCCTCTTACTCTGATTGTACCAATGAATGCGGTTTTTTTATTTGGAATCAATGGCATGACCCTGACATGCACAAGTCCTGCTTGAGATGACACTACTAGGAAGCGCATTAAGATATTAAGAACTATTGATGCCATGTATTACTTCGAAAGCTTCGAAATATCGCACGTGGTATGCGATATACTTACAATGGGGTCAGCGTGACTATAAACCATAAGAATCGCATAATTTATAGGGCTATAAATATGTAAGAAATTGCTGATGTCAAGAAAGGGGTTATTGATTATTGTCGCCATTATAACACAGGGGTGTAAGAAATAAATGTCAGGAGCTGGCTTTTGAATGCGTGTAAGTTATATGACTTAACTTATGTGTATACTGTGCCCAGTAACAGCTTCTCATAATAATATTATTCTCACGCCCAGTGTGTACCTGCCACAATATCTTAGCAGTTAGTAGATATATGTGAAATACAGTACTCGCATATACAACTTTCATGCTTGGTCATTGTTAGCTTCTTCAGAATATGTAACCCAAGTGCATAATGTGCTGTATTGTATTCAGCTGAATACATTATATGGACGCGACAGCCCAAGTTCGTCAATAAAATTTATGGTTGAAATTCACACTATAATATTATGCTATATGGACTCATACCGTATGTAACAGAATTGAGCTCAAAATCTGATTGGTGGATGTGTCGTGATGTATGCCCGTATTATTTTTGCCACTTTGGCCCGGTCGACTATACAACAAGAGAGGAGAGACTGTGCGCGCGAGGGGTAATTATTATTGCCTTCGGCTATACTTCCGGATAGTCTGATGTGCTTGTCGGGTGCAGTATATTCGGGCATAAGTGACTGAAATCGTGATGTAACTTATAGGAGAGTTTGCAAAAAAGCACTGATACTGATGTGAAGATTGTGAATTCAATTCTGATACACACAGTACACATCACCAGCATTGTGAATAATGATACGAATGTACAGTACCTTGTACAGTACACTGGTAAGATGCGATTACACACAATAGACCTTTGTTTTTGTCAAAGTGTGAGGAGATTAAGTGTGTATAGTAGTAGTGCTACCTACAGCTAAAATAGATGTTTAAAAAGTACACTTTTAAACCAAGTTCCATTTAAATTGATAACAATATTATAACCTTCAAAAGAGACTTGACATTAGATTAGAGGTTATCTCATTTAGAGTGTATAGTACAGTATACTGGATAGTTCATAAAATGATAATACAGTACTATACTATCGACATTTGCATTTAGGTGAACAATTCAACAATGCAAGTATCTCTTCACAATTTATTGTACTTTTCAGCTGCCCCATATGCCTGACGCATGTGCTTGTAATAATAATCCTGGGTATGGCTTTCACCCCCTTTCGCATGTGCTTGTACACTGTACACGTAAACATGCTGTACGAAGTTCGCGAGAAAAATAATATTTTCCCAGAAGTGTTTTAACTGCCGCACCTGCACTATAAAGATCGGGTGAATCTCACGTCAGTTCCTTCTGAGCTTCGATAGTTGTTTCCCATCCCAGGTCGAACATGACTGTACCCTACTGAATCTAGTTGTTGCTTTTAGAGTTCCCTGGAAGGGAGAGGAAATTCTTCTTTTTGGCCCGGTTCCGGATGAAAAGTTCCGGAACAAGTCATTTATCTGGTGTTTGTAAATCAAGGCCTGCATTCTGGAAAGTTTCAACCCATTGGGGATGTCGGGTAGAAGCTCTACCCAAGACAAATAGAAATCTCTGAAAAGTACCATAACATGATGAAAGAACATTAGACTGATCTGTACTGCATAGAAACTGCATTCAGAACATGATAATGTCTCCTTAGTCATACGAGAACGTCACATCTTCCGTTACTGCAGCATTCAAAAGGTTCACTAAAATAATTTTTAAATTGTTTTGAAGCATGTACTGTACTACTGCATAATCAGTAAAGTAGTACTGTATACAGGTTGTTCATACTAATTCAAATATACACATACTACAGAGGTATCTCCTGGGCACTATACTATAGAGGATCATTTGATATAGAGAAGAGCGATGTCGTCACTGCAACCTTAGTAATATGATCATTAAATTTTATCAGTTAGTATATCATACCATCTCACATGTCGCCACAACCTACGACACTTCTATCCCATTGGCGAATTCCTGCTACTCAAAATTGCGTTGAAGTTATTTCCGGCTAACACCTTTGTTTTTAAAAAACGCAATGAGGGACGCATATGTTTCAGGATATTTTATGCCGTAATTTCGAAACGCACTATACCTCTGAAACGAGGCTGCGGAGACCAATAACACCTCTACGTGCAGTATGAAGTGATTGTTTGGTGCCCATAAATTTAACCTTGAAATGTGTCAGAATCATATTTGAAATACCGGTACCCTGTAAATTGTAATTCATAAACATGTATATACAGTACTGTACTACACATATTATGCACGTAAAGAAATATTACCCCCTGAGTCGTCACCATGGTTGAAATATAGACAAGACTATTAATGGCTCTAAAATGAGATCGATCCGGCAATTATTTTTATCTTTCCACGTCCGTTAGCACACCTCCTTAATAGCCAAATTACAGCAGTGGGCATTGACATGTAAAATGATACTAGGTGGTAGTAAGAAGACACAGCAGGGATAATCCGACCTGATTAATAATGACGTGGCGTAATCATGTTGGTATTAGGACAACGACTACATTCGAGAGCACGCTCCAGCGGCATTTTCTTCGTTTTTGTGCAATGTGAAAGGCAGATGGATCTCATTTGCCAACGCATGAGAAAGTGCAGTCTTAACTGAAGGTCTATAGAGCACCCTCGTAATGATGTTAAAGGCTGAATGAGTGAAAATGAAGGCAGATTATAGATGGGTGAGGAGAGGGAGGGGGGGGGGGGGAGAGAAATGCTTGAAAAGCGAAGAGCTTGTGTGGCAACGTCGGAAAGGCGGTCGCATTAATTGGAGAACTTGATGAAGACTAAACAAACTTCTGATGAGGAATATCTGGCATTATCTGCTCTACTTCCTGATTTCCTTACTGGTAAGGAAGCTATTCAAATTTTGATTTTGATAAGCGAGGAAAATCCGGGTCGAGGGACCAAAATTCTTCAGGATCACCATTGTAAGAGCAAGGCGGGGAAAAGGTCTTTTCAGTTCCTATTCTCTTCTGCCACCTCATATTACCCCCTCCCCCATTCCCAATGTACTTACTGTACATCGAATTATGCGGTTCTATTAGGGAATGATGGATTTAGATATTCGGCAGGTCTAATTCTTGGAAGACGCTCTACAGGGTGTTTACGACCTAACTTTACAAACTTCGAGGCAAGCTTCTAGGGGTGATAGAGGGAACCAAGACAAACATTTTTGACATAGGAACCCGTGTCCGGAAACGCCATCTAGAGGGGGTTCATAGACAAGGAACGGGCGCGCTCAGACGCTTCGTGCGGGAGGCGCTAGTCGAGCGGACTGTTTTGTTGACAGATGGCGCTCGGATAGTAACCAACGATGCGATGTGCCATAACGTGGCAACAGCAGAGCCATCTAGCAACTAAAGTCCGCCTCCTAGGAGACGCGCGGATAGTCAACAGCGGTTCTGTTGTTGCCAGGTTATGGACGCGATACGCCATAACCTGGCAACAACTGCGCGCCATCTATCAACAAAACAGTCCGCTCGACTTGCGCCTCTCGCGTGACGCGTCTGAGCGCACCCGTTCCTTGTCTATGAACCCCCTCTAGATGGCGTTTCCGGACACGGTTTCCTATGTCAAAAATGTTTGTCTTGGTCCCCTCTATTACCCCTGGAAGTTTGTAAAGTTAGGTCGTAAACACCCTGTATACTCTCCTGAAGTCAAGGACGTGCTTCTAAAACAACTTAACGTTTTTCTATTTTTATTTCGTAGCCTGATAACCCTGTTCTAGAAGCACAAACATGTCCTTGAATTATGATCAATTTTGCCATTATGAAAGTGCACGAGTATTATTAATTTTCTGCCTGGCATCAGGTGTGTGTGCGCCTATACTGTAGACCCCTACTGTATACACTTTTGATATTGCCGTAATTGTATTTCCTTCATTTCCTGCCACATTATTCAGAGTACAGTCTATAAGCTTACTTAAGAGCTCTGCTACAGTAATAATAGCCTGTACTAAAAGCATATAGTTACTCCGCACCCGTACAATTCAATAACTGGGAAGAGCTTCAAGGCGACATATTCTGGAGATCCGAAAAATATCGACAATTTTAGACGGCATGACAGCAGTATTTCACCTTTTCGCTGGAGTTTCTAGGGCGTTAACAATATAATGTTCAAACTTTTTAGAGCGTGCGGGCCTTGTCCTGTGATTCTATTGCACATCAAATGACGAAAAGTTAAATAATTTTTTCGTCCGCTTTTGTACTTGTTTCTGGCCAGTAATAATTGGGCCAAGGATTTAGAATAGAATTATTCTAGCACGTCAATTGCTCTTGTTTTGTAAGCACAAAGATACAAAGTAGGTCTCGTTGTAATATGATGATGTAATGGGCCTAAGTTTTAGTGTGGGAAAGAGTTAATCCGCAGCCTGTATACAAGGAGAATAAATGTGATAAATTGCAATTTGTCATAGATTTATTTAACTCCTTCGGACCATTCACTTAGGCAGAGTAACAGTCGACTGCACGGTGGTCTCGTGGTTATCGCCACAGCCTTCCACCTCTGAGGTCACGAGTTCGATACCCGGATCGGACAGAGGATACTTATGTGGATAGAGTTTCGATGGGTTCTGTCCGTGTTCGCGTGGGTTTTCTCGGGGCTCTCCCGTTTCCTCCCACATTCAAAATCAATCACCGCGCAGGCAATGATTAAAGTCTGCCAAACAAATTTTTATCCCCTAAGAGGTAAGGAGGCATATCACGTGGTATCCATAATAATAATAATAATAATAATAATAATAATAATAATAATAATAATAATTATTATTATTATTATTATTATTATTATTTTGTTATACCCCGTGCTCGAGCCCTAGGCCCTCTTAGGGGAGTGGAATACCACCATTTGTGCAGGGGACAGGATAGGGATAATGAGGGGGGGGGGTGCAAGTTAAATGNCAAGTGCAATGTCATCAAGTTGGGGGTCGTGTGCAGTCCCCCAGGGGGTCAGGTTGCAAGAAACCCGCTAGGTGCGGGCCAGAAACCACCACCGACACCGCACCTCCTCCAGGTCAGGGAAGGAAGCGGCTGTGGCCTATTTTATGGTACAATCCCGGAAATTTTCCTGGGGCGACCTTGGAAAACCACAGAAAACCAAGGTCAGGATCGCCGGCCTCCGGGACTCGAACCCAGGACCTCCCAATTAGCAGTCGGACACCATATCCACTACACCACTACTGCTTCAGTTTATTATTATTATTATTATTATTATTATTATTATTCTTCTTCTTCTTCTTCTTCTTCTTCTTCTTCTTCTTCTTCTTCTTCTTCTTCTTCTTCTTCTTCAGAATATCTTTTCATGGTATGCTAATAGGCCTATACTATGCTTCACTTTCTGCACTCCTTATAAAATGTAGGCTTATACTATAGAAATTATTTTTAAACTAATACTACCAAGTCTAATGACAAACATGATATCCTTTGCATCGATCAACTACATCTTGATTTTGGAAACCTTTGACATTTCTTTGATGTTCGGGCGAATCAATACACCCACAAAATGACTCCATGGTGAAGGACAGCAGTGTGTATTCATTGGGGGATGAAAGATAACCGCCAAGTGAGTAGCCATCTGATCTCTCCTTTTATAGAAATAAGTTCAAAGACGAAGTGCCACGCTAGGGATATATCCAGTGCATTTTTGCTATACTATAGTGCCACCAGTCTGGAAATTGTTATGAAACTGAACCCCGACGCAGTTAATGAGCATTATCCTTGAGTTCTCCTATAGTCCGAGTGATAACCAACAACGGTTACCATAGTGAGCAATGCGATTTCAAAGGGAAAGGGACACGGCATCTCCCCTCACTCTGTGATGGAGACTAAGAAAACATACTGTATAATGGGATGATGTGTGGTTATGGCGCTGGTTGCCATAGGCGACCGTCTCGCTGTCACAGAACTGCCTTGCAAATCCAAAGAGGGCGGTGGCTTGTAATATGCTAGATGCCAGTGGATTTTAGCGGCATTGATAGGTGTACGTGATGAAATCTAGGTTATGCTTTTCAAGTATAGAAAGAGCACTTCATCAGGTATGGAGCAAGCATTTTTCTAAGCTTACTGCTGATATGAACAGGATTTTTATTGTATTACCCATACTTTATGGTTTGAATGTTCTAACTTGTGATATTAATATTAATGATGTATTTTTCTGATTAAAAGTCCTATGCAGTTGCCTAATTTTGCAGGCCACAAAATTACGATGAGTCATAAATTAACCTTGCATGCTCAGACTGTTGTCAGGTTTTCTCATTATTGTTTTAAAGTTTAAACCCTCCTTTGAGCTTGCAGGCTTTCTCTCTTATACTAGTTAGCTTACTTAGCTCCGCGACTGTGTACAAGACAGTTTTTTCAGTATAGTGTATACAATATAACCGAGCAGAAATTCTTGAAACAGCTCTATACTTGAGTGTCATTACCTTGTACAGCTAAAATTCCGATTCTTTCATTATTTCTAAAGACTAGCCTATGGGAATTTTGTTTGCCTTTTGGCTCAGTTTACATTCCGTACCGATATTAACTTTTCAACCTACTGATGTATAGGTATTATCACTTGCAATACATTGCGGCAATGCCACCAATGGATGTGTTACGTAAGGGCTCATACCCGTTACAGATGGGCGTAATATTCCACAGTGTCTTAGATAATGTTTAATTCCATCCCAAATGTTGCAAAATAAAAACGTCAAAGTGAGACAAACTGACCATAATAGAAGTACCGTATCTTTCAGAGAAATAAGGTCGAATTTTCATCCCCTACTAGTTACTGTTAACTTGGCAGTACCAGTGCCAACACTGGTACTGCCAAGTTAACAGTAACTATAGCAGTGGAAAATTCCACACATAATATTCAAATGGAAATTCCAGACCAGAAAGACCAGAATTTCCATTTGAATATTATGTGTGGAATTTTTCACTGCTATAGTAACTGTAAATTATAGAGATTAATGCATTTAATGCATTAATCTCTATAATTTATTAGCTAGTTATTGCGATTCTCTATGGATGTCGTATTTAATTGGCCACTAGAATGCGAATCAATATGTTATCTCATCCTGTGTCTCACCTTTGACCTCTTTCTATACCGGGTGTAGTGATGCATTTGGCTTTAACCTTTGTGAATCGAACTCGGGACATTTCCATTAGTGCTGGTCAACGTATAACCTCTACTTTACCAAGCAAATCACAGGCTCCTGAGTGTGTTTTCACAACCGCGAAAGGTTGGCGTGTGAACAAACACTTTATTATTTTGTAGAGTGCATGTCTGAAGCTTACAAAACAAGGGCAATGGGACTTCGTTAAGGGTTGAGACTCAGATTAATGTCTGCACAACCTACGAGGACTCTCCGTTGTTACATTGCGATGAACTCGCACCTTGTGTGCCTCATGGCAGTGAATTAGAAACGGGCCTCTCTCTTCATTAAGACCCATATTGTCCAGCTGGTGCAGTGTGAGGCATGCCTCTTATAATTTGCACCACGGACCTGAGACTGCTTCATATTTAAAATTATAATATTACGTGAGAATATGCACCAGGCAGGATATAACGGTCAACAAAAAATGAACAAGTTGTGCATTTTTGTTGATGTACAGTACATCACCGGAAATGGTGAAAATGCCTTGTTCATTATTTATCTGGTATGAAAATGAGGCTTTTCAAAGATTTCCAATGCAAAAGATAATGTATTTTTTAAGGTCACGTGTCCAATAAGCGCAATAAGCGCCTTACTTTAGGAAAAGGAAGCGGAAGGGATCTCCCTCGCCCTGGAATGACAATGCGTGACATAAGGACAGCATCAAAATGGCCAAAAAACACATTCACATAGGCTTCTTCATGGACGGTTTCTATATCATTCGAATATAGTGGGATCGAACCCAATCTGTCGGCCACAATGAGAGCCACAGTTGCTGTTAGTTTACTTGCCTTGACCCTTGCGTTCTTTCATGAAAAGTAGAGGACCAAGAATAAGAAACCTGCTATAAGAAAACTATTTCGATTTCCCTTTTTCGTCGGAGAAAACATATCTTCCAGCATAGAGGACGGAAAAAAACGAGTTTTCTATACGACGACGCGACGCGACGTACTAGCCTATGAGTGGTCTCTCCTGTAATATATTCATCACCTGTATTCGCATGTATAGAAACTTTATTTCCTTCACCATATAGTGTGTACTCTTATGAAGACTGAATGATTTTAAATTATTTGTCGAACACGTACAGCAATCTTTATACACAAGAAGGTGGTATGCGGGATAATACTCATGTTGTTTCGTGAAATGATGACATGTATAATTTCACGAAGTAATAAGGTACACTCCATGGGATATCGGATTCGGCGTGGGCGCTTATGAGGAAAGGATGTCATGCATTTTAATGGTTACTCTTGGGGAAATACGCTTCATTTTGCGTAGTTTTGTTATACGTCATAATTTTTTGGAACCTATAGGGCTATTCCCACCTGGCATGTAGACCAAAGGTTTATGGTCGGTAGTTGCCAATCCTCGTCCATGCGAAAGGGGACACGATAAAAAAGTGGCCCCTTACAGATAGATCTCGTGGTGTTCTCATTGACCTTTTTAAACTTGAATAATAAATCAGCTTTGGGTCAACATTTGCATACGATAAATTACCGGATCCTGAACGACTCGAGGGACAACGCACGTTATAACTAATTCCACCGAAGCTTTGCATTAGTGATCTTCATACTACCTGGATAAAATATATTATAAGATATGTTTAAAATGACATTATAAAGCAACCGATAATATAATACTGTATAAACCGCACATAACTACTTGAAATTATCGAAAATAAATTATGAACGAAGATTCATATATTTTGATTAGTGTATTTTGTGGTTACTCACATCAGTTTTGTGGTTGTCAGTATTGTTACAAAGTGTAATATTAAAATCAGAATACATCTATACGGGTAACTAGCAGTTTCAAATCACTTCCCCGCTGTGAAAATCATTATTTGCCACACTATTATACACAAGAATCATTATGAGTCACATTTCGTCCAAATCCTTATGCACAGGCCCTTATTGATTGTTTTTACAGCGGAGTTGGGAGGATTGTGGGGGAAACTACCATGGGGGAAACTGCCAAGTGAAATGAACGTAATAAGCAACCACCTACAGTATCTCGTCCCACTTGGACTGAATTACTGTTTTTGAATCATCCTGGAACGCTCACTCATCACTAATCCCTCGACCACCAAGTGCTGTTTATTGGAAGGCAGTTAAGACGTACATTTAAATAAAGCTGTATACTGTGTATTATGGCTGGAAACAAGTAGGCTAGTGGTAATACTGCTCTCTCGGCCTGAAATAAAACCAATTGTCACCAAACTCATGCAAAGCTGACGAGAGCTCTTTCAGGCGAGTCGGTATTATAGAAAAAACTTTTACCCAGATTTTCATATAGGGGTGGCGACGTACAAAAATGAGGAGTTGGGATGTCTTAATACAGCACAGTACAACCGGCCCTTACATCATTATAATTATACCACAGTTACATTTCCCTACAGGAAGAGTTAAATAGGCAGGCAGTTACGGAAAATGTTTGTTTATAATGGTAAAATACCATTGCGAGACAAATCAGGGAGTGACTTGATCATTGGCACACCTTTTTGGAAAACCTATGAAGCTATATTCAGTGTAGGCCTACTAATGATTCAAATTGGTTACATCAGTCTTTGCAGGGGTGTGCTGAAAACATTAGTCTGGCATTCGCGAAGGTGCGTGCAGGGTGCGTGACATGTAGAGAGAAGGTTCAATAAAGGAGAATATCAGTGTGATATTACAGGATGGCCAAAAATCTACAGGAAGTTTCATTATAATCCACTTCATGGTTTTAAAAAATGTGGCCCTTAGCGACTCATTCACCCCAGGGTCATCGACGCCTTGGGAAATGTGTAAAGAAACGAGTTCCTCAGATAATGCTTCAATCTATTGCTTTCAGAAGCAGCAACGTTCTGTTGGCAGTTAAGTTTACGAGTAACAGGTAGACCATTTGATTCACTTTTGCTTTCATGTTATACCTGCTGGCCCAGACAATATGGCACAATTTCGCAGCCATTACTTTTGTACACTCCACATGCACAAAATTGTGACATCTCTCATTATCTTCACTTGCTTTAGACGTACCAGACCTGAGGAACTTTCCATGTCGCATCAGGGTCTGGCAAACCGGGAAAAAAGCGTCAGATAATCGCGAAGTGCATGGTGTACGAGAGATTCGCAAGTGGAGCTTGCACATTGTAAACCAGTTATGGAAGGTGCGTAATAGGATTTGAACGTTTTAGCAGGAAGGAAACAGGGTGTCGTAAAGGGCCGGGGAACAATCTTTTGAGCCGCCTCTTCTGCAGCTCTATCTTCTAGGTAGGGTAGTCTCTAAGCCGTATAATGGTTTATGAGGCAGCCTAGATTACTGAAACTTGCGAAACTTTGCACGTAGACGGAGAAAAGTTATAAGTGGAGTCTTTATTTCCGGACTTTCATTGCTACGCCATTTGTAGGCTTCTAGATAAAAAGCCCCCGCCGTTCCTCTTTTTTTGCCAAAGTTCAGCTAGGGTCATCCGGAGGGATATTTGTAATGTCTCTTTTTTTTCTTGTTACCTTCCCCATACCTTACATCCAGATTTTTGTGCAGAGGTATAGCAAATCAATCTCCGCTTTTATAACGACGTGTTTAGTAACGGCAATGTGGACTGTTCGATTGGAAGAACCTAGAAATCAAAATCCATTTCGGCACATGTGTTCAGGAGCAATCGGAATGAGTTGGGGCGAGAGAGAAAAAAAATCATTTTCAATTTTTTAAGTATTTGTCGCTGACGTTTAGGAGTTTGTCGTGCGGAAGACAGGTAATTGGGGAATGTGATTAGGAGCTAGAATTCCGGTAAATTGAATTCGCAATCACATCTAATGAAAAGCAGCTTTGAAAAGATCAATTATGCTACAGACTGTGACAGTCGTTTATAAATTGTAGCCTCGTTGGACAATATTACAGTGTCAGGTTTTAGAGACGCAACGACAGACATGTTGACAATTAAAGCAGTTATATTATCTCGTAAGTGGTAAAGCGGTTTGCTTCTAGCTTTTTTTTTTTGCCCCTCTGCCCTCTGTCCCTTATTATGAATGCGTTAATGAAATTACCATACCACACTCACATTGCCAAAGGCAATTAGTTTTGAATGCATTGTTAGCATTATCAGAGTGTAGTGGCATTACAAAAGCAATTAGTTCCGAAACATAAAGCTTTCCAGATTCAACTTCAGCCGTATAATTTACGGTACGGGGTGACGAAAGCAGAGGCGCCATCCTCCAACAGGTTCTAATTAAAACAGCGCCACTTGCATCTTTTACACATTCACAAGGATGGAAAGTCCAGCTAATGATCCAACTCTTTTGTGGGTGAGTATTGGCGGCGAATGAAAATATGCATTAACTGGTTCAATAGTTGGTTTACATCTAGACGAGTACTGTAATCATAAATCTGAGAGAGGCTAATTGCAGGAACTGCATATACGGTACGGTATTTCAAGAGTTGAACCAAAGTAGTCATTACAATAATTTAGAGTTGGCCTAATTTGTAGTAGGCCTAATTATCCAAATGTGCCAATAACGTTGCCTGGATGCATAATAATAATAATAATAATAATAATAATAATAATAATAATAATAATAATAATAATAATAATAATAATAATAATAATAGTAATAATGACAACAACTAATAATGCTGTGAAACATACTGAGCAAACTAACTTAAACATATGGTCTTGATTCAGCAGAATCTTGTCCATCAGGATTTGTCTTGTTCCATCGGTATTTTTTCCGTTCCATGTATACTAATTTAAACGAAGAAAATAATCTGTTCATATAGATATTTTTGCAGAAGGAGCGATTCCGCTATAGGAAGGCTTTACTAAATAACACCTGCTTCTTGATTTGATGCATTCAGGAAAATTTTTAATCCGGAGTATTAAACTATTAATCGTGTCACAGGCTACATGCTATTCTGAGCATTGTCTTTGCAATCATTCGTCTGGGCAACTGTTTCCTCCCTAGCAGAATCCAGAGTAACACAATAAACCATTTGTGAGAACCTTATACTGACTCAATCCCTCTCTCAATTCAAATAGCTCATTTTTATCGATAACTTTAGCGATTTTTAAGACTATGCAAACTAAAACTAACGCAGTTAGACATTCCAGTGCGGCGGAACCAATGAAAGAGGGAAATGGAAAGAGAGTTGAAGCTTTTGTTGCAAAGTCTCAATCAAATGAAGTCCTGCGGTTCAGATCTGGAACCCGCCTGGGGCTGGGTCTAGGCATAGGGCTCAATCATCCTCAGTGATGTGAAGGCAGGATGAGAGTAAGGGCACAGGGTATCTCTGGTGTGGGTGCGCCGAGATTGCTATGCCAAAGAGGTGATCTCATATATCGTAGTTTGTTGTTGACAGCAGGATGCGACATTGATTCTAAGAAGTCTTCCTTGAAACCTTCCCATTAGCTTTACCTAGATAAATTCTCTTGTGATATTTTAAGGCAACATTCGTATTATAATTTGAAGTAAAGAATGGAACAGGGAAGGAAAGAAACACGTTGTATTGGTGAAGTCGTTGGAAGAAGGGTGCATTTTGCATATTTCACACTTGTGATCTAATTCACTCCATTTATTTACACACACATTATTGACCACATACACTGGTGAATGCTGTGAAGATAATAATTGACAGACTCCCATCATTTTTATCGTATTTTATGATACAAGATTTCAAACAGATGGATCTCGAAATCTAGGGCGAACAGAGTCATTATAGAATTATTTTGAGACGGATAGTTTCAGAAGGTCTTTTTCCTTTATGTGTGGGATCGATTTTTTCCAAACTATTTCCTAAGGGACTGTAATATATTTCTCTAGGCAGTCTAGCATAAACCTGACTTGATCATCATAAGTACGCTTAGAGGACCACATTAGACTATGCTCAATGTCTAACTCATTTGCGACCAAATATGACATTAATCGGTTCGGCAAATCAATTCTTCAGATAAGATTTTTGTACCCATTTTTTATCAGTAGATCTTTATTTCTCTACCACAAAATTGATACTATAAATAAAGAAAAGTATAGCGCGTAATAAAAAATTTGATCGCATCAATCCCATTGAGTCCATCGACATTAAGTAATACAAACTTTTCCTCTTTTGCAAAGCACACATCTCAAAAAACGTTACCCCGCCCCCTCAATTGATTGCAACAAATGCTTGTTTTCTGTACATTCTCCTGAATAGTCAATATGAAAATCCTGTAGACGTACAGTACGTATGAGGTATAGCTTCATCAGATAATCCTCCTGATTCAGCTTTTGTAAACATCCTATAACAATTTGAAGCTCTGCATATAGGCCCCTCTGCTTATCCATCGAACTGGTCTAATAGTCCTGGGCATCGCTGCCCAGTTGGCCAGGGTTGCGGGTACAGCAAGGGGGGCGTTGACACGAAACACGTCTAGCACAGCACTACCCTGGCACAATGTGCTAGAAAAGGTGTAGTGCGCTGGTGCATCGGCGGGCGTCGGCGCCATAGAGAGGCGCCTATAAGGCAGGAGGTGGCGCCTAAGGCAGTAGAACAGTCGGCGCCGCACAGGAAAGCTAGTTGGACATCACTTTCCCCTGCTCTCTCAATCACCAACTTTGTACAACCACATGCACTTGTAGACAATATCCCCCACCCACCACCCGAGACTGCATATCCCTGTTTTTTTATTGCTGATTTCCCTGCAATTGTTGAAGATGGCCATGCCGGAAGGTCACCGGACTGCCCTGGCACGTGCTGTGTTGCCCACGTTGCTGTTCCTCACTACCATCGTCTGCGCTGCGCATGCAGGTAAGTTTTAGGATTTTTTCAACAATGTATGCAGTGCACAAGGGTTGTCACCGGCCTTCGTTGAGGCAGCATTGGACTACTGGCTTGACAAAAAGTCGGAGTCACGCTGTAAATAATTGGCGGGCATCGTCTCTAGAGTAAAATGAGTCGTCATTATTTTGGTATACACATTTTTCTCTGATTTAACAAAATATTGGTGTTGGTATTTTTAGTTGCATTTGAATTTGCAATAATGTAGGAAAAGTCGGCATTTTGTAGCGGGAAGAAAGGTAGGCTCATACGATAATTAAAAGTAGCTTAGTAGCGTAGTAATTACTTAAAACTAGTTAATGATCAGTTGGCTAGCAAGTAATTATGATAAGCCGCACTGTCGCTTCGTGTAAATCGCGTCGTTGAGGAAAGTGTGAACTCCCGCCGCACTTGTCCAAATGTATCACTAGCGCTGCTACTTCGGATATTAATCATACTATGCATCTCCAAGTAGTGTCCCCACAGACTCGCACAAACACCCCTTTCGAAACTGCGATTCCGGTAGAAAATAAAATTCTCAAACAAGTTTTGATTACCGTGTTATGTACTTTTAAAAATTCGAAAAAAATCGATTATTTCAATATTTGACGTTGGTTTTCCAATAATACGGTACCGTAGTACGGTACTTACTTGCACCGCTATTTCATTCCATCATATTATATCCGGCCAATCCTGGACAAATATGTTTCTTGACCTCATGCTCTATCTAGTTGGCAAAATCTGGTGTTCTGAAGCACGCTCAGGTGGGAGTTGCTCCAGTATGCTCCAGTAGGCTTGAAGAAAATGTTGAGGATGACCTCTCACCGCAAAAAGTGATAAACATGGCAATACTTACTGTGCCATTTTATGTAAGGCCTTTCATGGCATCCATGCCCATTTCTTGGTCAGTGTGGTATCATAAAAACGAATCCCAGTAGGTTAATTCGAGTGTTGGTACAGGTAAGATTATTACATAGACAAGTGGTGGTAAAATGTCACGGTCGCATTGCGGTAGCGTTCTTCAGCGAGAAGTCCCTTATATGACACTGGAAGTAGGAAACTTGAGTCCTTTCAAAATTTTCCAAGAAAAAAGGGTCGGTATGATATCTTCTTTTTTTCTCATTTTAAAATTCCATATAACGCCCAGTATTCGGTTGGATTTAATTTTTCCAAGTTTAATACCCGTTCGAAATATTTTAGAGTGCACTCTACTGCTTACGCGGATGTGCAAGATATGCAAGTGGACACACCGAGAGTGTATTAATATTAAGTTCTACTTATAAGTTCTACTGTATATTTTAGTAATTTGAGGATTCGTCGCTTGTAACCGTAACATACATCAATTTCCCGGGAGTTTATTTGCTGATATACTGTACACATACAGTTAAGTTGGCAATTTGCATGGCGAAATACACATTAAGCAAAGCGGCACTTCCAACAATAGACCTTGGGAGAAGTTACGGATTGTTTCCTCAAAACTGTTGCTTGGAGTAAACAATCCACAACTTCTCTCCCGGCCTCATTGTTAAAGGTGTTCCATTGGCAAAGGCTTCATCCTGTAGTCCATCCAAATGACTAACGTACACAGCAAGAATAGATTGTTACAGACCTAGGCTATCCATGCATAATGAACATGATTGAGATGAGCAAAAAAGAAGCTCTCGTTTTTTTTTGTGGACTTCATTTGAAGCGTACTTTTCAATGCATGCCTGCGAATTACAAAGGGACTTGTTTGCCCTTGCTCCTGGCACAAGAATGATTTTCTACCATCCCAACGGAGCAGTTCCGAGCAAACCTTAATGGGATTCTCTCGCTGTGCACGTTTAAAAATGTATCGAAGGTGTACAAGATCGGAGGCAAATTCGATCTTTGCCGCCTTTCATGCCAATGGAAGTCAATTGTTTTGTGCGCCCAGGGAGATGGCGCAGGTAAAGGAGGACGGAGAAGCAAAGAATCGATATTTAATTTTTTATCCCAATGGTAATGCTTTTTGGGAGATGGAACGGGCCCAGAATTTCAAATGCAACACCTAATTCAACAAGGCGCGTTTAGTGTTTGCGTGTGTGTTGCGCAGGTTTTTGTTACATAAAGATGCGCAATCTTAGAGCGAATCCAAAGTCTGAATCATTAATCGGAAGCAAACGGCTGCATGAACGTAAATTTCAGGTGGATGTTGCACCACTGAGAATACGGTGCGTGTGAGGCCACTTGAGACCTGAGCAACGTTTTCATAATGCACTTCTTTACACTTAGTGTAGTAGGTGTTGCTAGCTCGTTTGTAATTTATATCTAGGCCCTTTCTAAACTTGCAAGAATTTCTTGTGGGAGGGTAGGGTGGGGGGGAGTGTGGAAAGTACGGCCAAGATTTATGGCATGAAGCACTTCCCGGACTTTGTGCAATTTCGCTATTTCTTAAATGAGATTCCGTTCCGAACATTCGCACGGTACAAAAGTCGCAGTTTCCTCCCTTTGCTTTAGCAACTCCCCGTCATTTCTCCCGAGGAAAGGAATATTTTAGTGCCACTGTCTTCCTCGGGAACCATTTGCATTCATATCACTTGTCATGCGTGTCGCCGGGGTTTTCTGCGAGATTTCTTTTGCCTCTACGTTCTGTTCTCACAAGCTTTTTTTTTTTCTCCCCCTCCCCTTATACATACGAACGGAAGGGGAGTTTAACAGTGACAAATTTACTTTTTGACATTTTTAAAATGCTCTTATTGTTCCTAAGGAATCCAGTGAACTGGTCTTGGCTTTTGAGGAGTAGGATTTTCCTTTGAGGTCAGATTCAAGTGACTTTTACATTTTGTTTCGGAGTGGTGTTCTACATACAGTAAATCCACGTCGCTTAGTCTAGAATTTTATGTAGCTGATATTTTCAGTAATAAATGCAGCTGTTAGCGTTCAAGCGGGTTTTTGTCAGCGTATATAGCCTCACATTTCTTGCTCACTAATCAGAAATATACAGTGGTAGACCTACCCCTGTTATCCGTGGTAATTGGTTCCAAGCCCACTCCACCCCCCAAGCGGATAAGTGAAACCGAACCATAAATTATACGTTTTTAACATGCCTACGATACAGTATGATTCCAAAATAATTAAGGCATCGGCAAAAATTAATATAAAACATAGTTATGGCAATGGAGCAGTACACTGCAACAAAAATGTTTGCTGGATTTTAAAAGTTTAATATAATTTTTAAACAGTTATTTTACACCGGTATTTTAAAACTGCTAATAACGAAGCCGCGGAAAACCGGTTTTTCACTATATAGGATTATTGCTTTTGTTACATATTTGGGTTGTCTCTGTGTGCATGCGTCTGTGACATAAAGTACCGATAAATAAACTTCATTGTAAAGAACGCACGCACCAGGAGTCGGTTCAAATCAGTCTAGCTGTAGAGCCGTCATACAATGATCTGTAATGGGAGGCAAAAACTAGTGCAAAAGCTAGTGGTGGTAAGCGGCCGCATGTCATGTGAGATGAAGAGGAATGCAGCAAGCCATTCTTGTGGTTCCTCGTTACCGCTAGATAGCCCTTCAATTAGCGACAAGCCGTGATGTAAATGACTGTATGCAGGCTTACATGAAACCGAGCCTTCCAATGTCTTCTAATGAGAGTGTCCGTATAGGGTTTGGCCCTATAAGCTGCTTTATTCCGCAATTTACTTTAGAACTGTTATTCTTAATATCAGATGCTTATATTAGGTGGACAAGACTCTTTTTTTTTGTAACATTGTATGAAAGATTTACGAGAACCCTACACTGTTAGTGAACGTATACTTTAGTTGTATACGAAACTTTTTTGATCGCGGCCCTAAAAGCAATCTTTTACAATATCGGTGATCCATATAGGGCTGGTAGGCCTACATTCTTTGAAACGAAAATCCATACAGTAATGATGGTTCTCAAACTTTGTTGACTGTGGCACAGCGCTTAACCTTCGAAATGAGGAAACTATCCTGCGTAAGGTCTATAAGGAAAGGACTTGCTTAGCTCAGAAAAGTTTGCGGTACCCTGATGGGCCACTGCGGACTCTTCATTTGCTAAGACTGCACAATTACTTTCATTTGAAAATGCAGAATTCTTCCTGCGAATCATAGTGGAAGAGATATACGCGACCGAGACTTAAACTTTTCGAGTTCCAGACCGACATGTGTCCAACATAAGGTAAGAAACTGCTGAATTATGTTTTTGGTTGAAGGAGAACCAAGATGCCACCCAGTGAAGTGACGAGTCGTGTTTGGTAGAGAGTATGTCTTAATTGTGTAGAAGGGTTATCGAGCTAAGTATTGGCTATAGGTAAGTATTAAATGCTGTACAACTATGTTCTACCAATATTGTACTGTACGTGACAACATCCTCATATTATTATTCTTGCCTTTTCAAAATGTCATTTTTGGTGTCTCACCAGCTCGACTCGCATGACAATCACATGCCTGCAGGTATCTCGGATGATGTGAGGTGAATAGACAATGTCACGTGTAGTATATGGGGTACAAAATATGATAGTTTTTGCATCGCCTATCCACATGATGATTCCGGCTCTCTAAGGGGAACTATCTCTCGCTCGAGCCATCGCCCGCCCTAAAAAACAGGCTATGCGCCCATCATATAAGTTACCAAATGAATCGAGGCCATGTCGGACATGTGGCCAATGGAATCACGCCAAAGGAGTCCCAATGTTGCCTATTTGTCTAATGACTGTGGAAAGGGAAATGATACGGCTCCACTCTTGTAGGCTCATCTGTTTATTTTTTTCCCCTCCTAGGTTTCCAAGCTACGGTATAATGACCATCAGGAAAAGGGGTGAGGGGGTGGGTGAGGTGGATATGGAGCCAAAAGCGCTTCCTAATGTACAATTCCTAGTCACTGCATGACTACACGTTCATAATTCAGAGGAGGAATAATAGAGCAGGGAATGTTGGTTGACTTCCTAATGTGGCCGAGCCTGGCAGAAATTAGGGATTCTGATGGGAGTATTTAGAACGATAACGAACATCGTGTGAAAACGGATAACTTTCTTAATTGTGTATACTTTGCCTGTGGAATTTGAGCAACGGAGGTAGAAAGGAGAAGGAGGGGGGGGGGGAGTGTTTTCTTTATTAGGCGGTAAAACGTGGGTTGACGCATGGCGCAAATTAGCACTTGTAATCTCCAGACGTGCATAGGAAGGCTTGCTATGGGCATTTCTTTTCGAAAATTTTGGGCCCAGAGTTTATATGCGGAGGGTGTATCAGCATCAAACTTTTTTTTTCCTGCAGTCGAACGATCGCAGTATTGTGACTTGACGTGATTGAAGTTTCATATGCTATATAGCCTGCTACCATCAATCGTGAACGAGGGATTGCATGCTTGCCGGATGCAGTTTAGCGAAAAAAAATCCACAGGTTGCTTCATTTTACTGCAAATGCATCGAGAATTTTGTTCGGGTGTATGCGAAAATAGGTGCCTGCTGTATGGCATGATGTGCAAGGGTGGTCACGTATCTTAGTCAAAAAAAATGTTTCACATGGTAAGAAGAAAATTTTCTTTTTAGTTATTTAAAAGCTTCATTTTAGTTCTATATCAGTATCTTACAGCTTCTTCAGTGTGGTGTGAGCTGCAATGAAAACCGCAATGTTCTGTCAGGAAAGATTAACACAACATTTATAGTTTCCTAGTGGGGGCATTCAGGTATCTTTTTAACATGTAACCAGATGCATACAAATTATGCAACCAGAGAATAGTAGACAGACAATGGGCAATAATGACAGCCAACAATGAAACAAACGATAGGTTTGTGACATCTCCATAGCATTCTCTGGCTGCTCCAATAACACGTGGTTTCAACATGATTTTTCTAACAGTCAAAATCATCACTTGACGTCGCGTCGCGTCGCCTTCTTCCACAGATAAACTTCACTTTATCAACCTAGCTTCACATCATACGGTAAGAGTTTTTGGTGCAAATGAAAATCATGCTGGAGAACACACACAAACCCCTGGATGACTCAATAATTCAGCGCACGTTGCTATTGCTTGGCACAGCCTTGACTTCTCTTATTTATTTATTTATTTATTTATTTATTTGTTTACTCCTTTGTTACCTGCTAGGGTTTAAGGGGGAGGACATATACGACCTTTTTACTCTAATACATGTCATTTCTCTTGATCACATTATTTAAAAATATATACAAATTATAAATGGAAACTTGCAAAGGATCTACAAATAAACAAAAGATATCATAACTGGGCACTGTTGGAAGCATATAAAATTACTTCTACGTGGAGTATCATATATATGGAACAGGTATACATATCAAGTCAATGTAAAGTTTTTCTGCACGTTACAATTTGGGCACGTCGTCTCTGAGTCTAACGTAATTATTGAACCAGTTTTAGTGTAAATTTTAGCGATTAATTTCTCAGATTCACCAACAATCTGGTAAGATGTAAGGGCATATTTGACGCAAAATACTGATCCTGGTTAAAATCAGCACAGCCTTTACTCCTCTTGAGCCTAGTCACCGAGCAGTATTATTAATGCACTAGTACAGGATATTGTATAGAAACGTTATATGAAACACAAGTTGTGCTTAATGTTGATGCCGTTTTCGCTGGACAAAATGACCCACAGGGCCACTGCAGGTCCCACTAATGGTGCCGTGAAATGCTCCTACCATAGGCCCAAGCATTTATTGCTCAGAGCTCGAGCACTCTATAGGTTAAATCGGCCCTAAGGCCAACAAAGTCAACCATCTTATCCCCATGCACCCATAGTCACGGCGGGCTTAACACCCCCACTCCAAAAAGTACGGCCCAAACTTTCGAATTCTTTCTCCCTCAGACAAACTGATCACGACTGAACTTACATTTTGCTGAGTGCCACTCAACAACACGACACAACCCAATTTTCAAAGCAGGAAATATGTGCTAGTGCTACACAACCAAATACAGTCATAAGCCCTCTACGGGGCGCATCACATCTTAATTCTATCAACATATTTATACCTGCCGTGAATCTTGTACCGGACTGATCTCGGATTTAGTAATGGGACCAAATGAGTCCTTCCTGATGCAGTTAGGTTCCGGGCGTGACTTACAGATATGTGCAAGCAAGAAATTCCTTTCGGCAGTGCGAACAGTAAAGGACGCGGAGTTTCCTCGAAGCAAGCTGCGGAGTGGCGCGCTTCATTTACCTGCTTTTTTGCGTAATTGCATTTCGAGCAAGACTCGGAGGAATTCCGTATGAGCAGAGAAGCCTGTTTACCCTGCGGCTAAAGCAGGGGGTCCAATAACACGCAGGCCAACTGGTCCTGAGCTCAGGGATGGAAAAGGGGAGACCGGGGGGGGGTGGTCTGGAGAGAGAGAGAGAGAGAGAGAGAGAGAGAGAGAGAGAGAGAGAGAGAGAGAGAGAGAGAGAGAGAGCATTAATTCTGCCTGGGACTCAAGGAATGTTTAGTCAGAGTCTATAACCACGTCTCTATATGCAGTATTCTTGGCTTATGAGAGGAATCGCCTTCGTTATTTCTATTTTTTTTTTTTTTTGAAACCATTTCCCCCCCTCCCTCCCCACAATTTTGGTCTTGTACACGTTTATGGTTCCAAACTTAATGGTAAGTTGTGGGAGCCTTCATGTTGCTTTCGTTCTGAGTTTGTAGTAATACAAATGGGAAGGTTGCAGTTTTCTTATATGCTTGTTTTTTTCGGTTTTTTTCTGGAATTCCGAGGTTGATGGCAAATGAGTGTCTTGTTTCTCGCAGATTTTACATTTTAAGAAGGGTTCCGTGCTTTTTTGAAGCTAGGATGTTTTCCTAGACAGGAAAACAAACCCAGCGAAGCGGAAAAAAATTGTAGCCATGCTAGCGCAGGAAATAAGTAACTGTTACGGAAAATTGATGCTAAAGCATGTAGGTTACTGTACACCTGCGTCATTATCCGCACTGTACTGTTGGTGTAGGGAAGTAAAACAGAGGAATATCGAGTTATTTTATTTTATTTTTCGGGCTCTAGACCAGGGGCGGGCAACCTATACGGCCCGCGAAGACAATTTGCGCGGCCCGCGCAAAAATTTGGGAATTTCTGAAATGTTTGAAAAATTAAATTTGCAAAGTTTTATGCCTGTGCCTTTCTTTTTAACTCTTTTCAATCCACAAAAACATTGTTTTTTATTTATACTGACAGGCCATTTTCATTGATATATTTAGCTAATTTTATTGATTTTCAGAGAATTTAATGATAATTTATGCAATTAATGGAAGGTCATTTAAAACGATGGATATACGGTATAAGTGTAAACTTTTTTTATAATGGCCGGTTTCACCGAGCCCGGTTTTGATAAAAACCCCGGTTCTTTTGGAAAATCCCTATTCTATTTGCAGGGATTTTCCGAAAGAACGGGAGGTTTTATCAAAACCGGGCTCGGTGAAACCGACCCTAAGTTGAGATTTATTTGTTAGATGCGGCCCGTCAAATTTTTAAAAATCTCTATGCGGCCCACGGAGACAAAAGGTTGCCCACCCCTGCTCTAGACTGTCTAGACTTCTAGAGGAAGGCAAATAGTAATAATTAATGTAGAATATAATATGTGATCATGTGGAGTGTTATTACTTGCTTTGCTTACGAAGGATTCCTTTAATAACCTTACAAAACTGCAGCCACTCTTGACGAGCTTTTCACATTAACTGTGATTAAATTACGGGAGAATGGGAGGGGTCAGAATATTTTCATATTTAATATTGTTAGAATATAACAAAATAATTGAGTCGAATACTGTGAAAGCTAAACTTGTACAAATGCGGGGTACAGGCGTTTTACAATCACGCATTTGAAACAAAATTAACATCCCAAAAACTATAAGCAACATTAGCTTCTCACTAGGTTCCCCTTCAATGTTAAAAATTGTTCCCTAAAACAGTGAAGTACTGGATGCAAGGGAACATGGTATAACAAAAACAGACTGAGAATTTGTACAATTTATGCCCTCCCAATGTAAGAGGCGTGTGGGACCCTTGAAAGCGAACTTGAAATATATTGGGGACATGGGACATCTTGCCACTGAGCGGTTGAGAAGGACAACAACCATTCTTACATGGTACCAAGACAACATAGCGCCTGATAATCAGAAGTGTTGAAACAGTTTAGATGAGCTTCTGACTTCACTTGTCGAAGTGTGAAATTATTTTGAATCATTAGAAATATTTACAAGAAGTTTTTCTCTCACCCATATAAGGTATCAATTTTGGACCTGAACAATAGTAATTAATTTGCTTATTTACATTTACACCAGTCAGAGTTTTTTTGGGGGCGCGGAATGCGTCTATTGTTGCCAGGTTTCGAATGAAAGTTTTCAGCGTAATAATGTAGCACACATCAAATGAATACGGAACAATAAGGGCAGTGTTTTATTAACAATCGAGATCGAGTGATTGCTGAAATTCCATTATTCGGCTGAAAATTGAAATACGGGCGATATAGACTGTAAGGAACGAGCGCAATATTACTCCCGAATATTTTACCAAACAGCAGGGAATTTTAAAATTTATTACTTCCCGGTTCTATTAAACGCGCTAGGACAATTTTAATGCCCATACACGCGCCTGCGCGATATTTGTCAGATGGCTTTGGATTGAGTAGCCAAGATCCGATTACATTATCATGGCGGTGTTTTTACTGAAGATTTACCATTGGAGACCTGGCTTCTGGCGTTACATTGGACGGGGGGTATAGGATGATGGAGGATGGGGGTGGGGGGTGGATGGTGGAGGGGGGCTCTGGCTGTTAATTGGTTTTAGGAGCGGTCTTTTAATCAGGGTCGTTGTTTGAAGAATGAGCGCTCTGGCACGCAGGGCCCGACAGCCCCAAAATGATTGCCACCGTCCCCCATCCCCCCGCTCCATCCAACTCCGTCTATCCACCTATAGTACACTACCTGCTTTCATCTCTGCAAACAAAATTATCGCCATGTTTGGGCATAGAGGGGAGTTGCATCTTGAAAATCCAGGGGTCAACAATTAGTCGAGAAGATGGAGTCAAAAGTTTGTACTAGCGCCTTTTAGAAGCGGATTTTGTTTGAGAGCAAAACCAAGTCGCGCAATTCCAGGACGTACTGTATGCTCTCATAATCTTGTCAGCCAGTTGGCGTCAGCGCACTAAAAGCGGCCAGGTTGGCCTCCTGCGGACAAGAGTATAGATGGCGTGCGGTTCTGTGCGCCGGCAGAGCCCTCATTCTCTCTGGGCTCTAAATGGGGGAAACTGTATACTACTGTAGAGTTGTTGACATGTTTCCATGTTCAAGGATTATTTTTATGCGAAGTTCCATAATCAATATTACTAAGTGAAATGCAACTTTGTGCATGTTTCCGATAGGTAACGTCATTGTTTGACTTGATGTGTACAGTAAGACGGCTTATTCTAGTACGAAGTTTGCGAACGTTATTACTCCACAGGACCTGACTATACCGTCGTGACACAAGTGATCAACTAGCTCCATCGTAATAAAGTCGCAACAAAAGATAAAATGACTATTGCTAGGTTTCATATTAAATTGCGGAAGTGCTATTATGCAAGTGCACTGGTGGTACGCCGTCAATTTTATTTGTCCCCAACCACCATTCTGTATACTTATATTGTTCGTCACTGCGCCATTTCCTGAGACAAAGAGAATCTCGTCCGCAACTACTACTACTAAAACATTCACAAAAAACATCCAGCGTTGTTACTGGAGAAGCAAAAAATTGCGGTGGGTTTTAGATATTGGCCCAGGCCCATGTTTTTAATGGCTGGACATAAAAGGGTGGCCATGTAGACCTCCGTGTGCAATTTTGAGGAGACACAAAAAGTCAGTTGGCCGTGTCCAGGGGATCGACAACAGTTTGGATTCTAAAAAGCCCCTTCCCTCCCCGCCATAAAATGGGGAGTGGGTGGGGGAAGGGGGGGGGGCTTTGGCCAGCTGCTCTTTTTCCCGTCCCTTGATGAGTTACGACCACCACCGCCATGACAGTCGAATGCATACAAAAATCGCTAATAGGACGCTGGAGCCAAAAGTTCGCTGAAACTCCAGGAAATTGATGTTGCGTGAGAAATAATGTGGGCGCTTTTTGTGCTTTTTTGTGAGTCAAGTGACCGCCATTTGTTATTCACTTAGTAGCGAAGATGAGCTCGTCTCAGATAATGCGACGATTGGTTTAATGTCCTTTTGTTTTATGGGAGTAATGCAGGTCATCAGTTTAAACAGTTTGTGCCCCATTGTTAACGGGGGGAGGGGGGGGGGCATCATGGCTCACTCCACTTGTTTTCCAGCAGGGACATTCAAAGACATCAGCTCATCAGCATGCGGTGTTCAAAGTGTCAAATATGTTTATTGATAGATGAAAAATCATGATGATTAACACACGCCATGGTTTTCCTGACGATATATTATTCTCTCAGTAATTTTGACACTGTTGTTTTCATTATTATGGGGGTACATAGTTTTACATACATACTACATATCATTAAGCAGTATTAGGTTCCAATAATTATTAACCAAAAGCAATGATTTTGGCCTAGATGCTTATACAAGTAATAACATTAATGATGAGTTACGCATCACGTAACCAGCCCCCGGACACTTATACTACATTCTGATGTTATCGCCTGCCGAGGCATTTTGCAGGGGGTGCTCACCTGAGAGCGCCATGGGACATTTCAGAGCCCAGGTAAGTGGAGACCCTACCGCACTAGGCTGAACTTTATAGGTACAAAAGGGAAGCGCTACATGCGGGCCCATAATGGCCGCCGGCGACCATGTTGGGTCCCCCAATGTAGCTCTTCCCTTTTGTTCCTATAAAGTTCAGCCTAGTCCGGTAGGGTCGCCACTTACCTATGGGCTCTGAAATGTCTGGCGCTCTCAGGTGTGCACCCCCTGCAAAACGCCCCGGCAGGGGGTGGGTGGGAGTGACCAGACCTTACTTTCTATGACCATGCACGTAACAGTAGAACTCTTTGGTGATGCTGTGGAAGAACCGTAACTGGTCGCATGACCACTACTTGCACTTTTACTTATTCGCCACTTTAATTGTCGGAATATTCTACAGGGTGTTGGCGAATTCGTTATTCGTCTGCCAAAATGATGTGGGTGGTAGGGATGCGTAACATGGTAGAGGCATGGCATGGGTCGGCAAGGCTGGCGACGATCCGTTTGGGAAATGTCGACCTCTGACATCGACGATGTCTATCCTGCCAAGTGTGGATACCCCCGTACATGCCTGCATTGCTGGTTGCCGGAGCCAGGCGCTCTCACTCCCAGACCGTTGCTCAACTGCAACCAGCAATGCAGGCATGTACGAGGGTATTTATACTTGTCAGGATAGTCATCATCGACGTCGACGTCGTCGCCCGCCATGCGGACCCATGCCGTGCTTCTTCCATATGCATCCACTACCACCCGTATCACTTTGGCAGACGAATTAGCGAACCCTGTATGTCAAAAATACCACCTGATAGCTTCCGTACTGTGATTGTTTGGCAAAGTCGATCATCGACTTTGCCAAACAATCACAGTACGGAAAAATGCACCGCGGATGGAGTTGATGTCTTCAAAATGAGCCGTCTTGACCAATATACAGTAGATATACATTAGCAACAGTGCACTAATCCTTCACACCTTATCCTTATCAGATGTCCCTTCAAATCATCTCTAACCTTTCAATGGCGCTCTGAATATCCACAGGAACTATCTGGATGGCCTTCCATTTTCCCACATCTACTCAGTTAATTTAGAGTAACAATAAATTTTGTGGTTGAAAACGACGGCAGATTTTTTTAGAAAATTAGCGGTAATCACGTCGTCAATATTTATATCAGGACACTGGCTGGTATAATGTCTGCAAGAAATTTCTTTATATATCTCACAAATCTATCAAATCCTTAAGACGACTACAATGAACCGTTATAATTATCAAGTATTTCAAAAAATAAAGACGCAGTGGTCAGATGACCACTATCATACTTGCAACCATGTAGTGTATAATACCACACAGTCAATAATATGGATTTTAGAACCTTTAATTATCATCTACTATCTGATTTAATATGATGACCTTTAATGTATCAAGACAAATCACGCGTGGTATACTGTTGTGTTGGTTCATTTTCTATTGTAATTACTGCATGCATGGAATTAGTTTTAGCTGCATGTAACTTTATGTCATGCACACTTTCAACAATTGGCTTATGTTAATTTGGCGTGATAGTGGTAATGCATAGTTGACTCCACTAGCAATAAAGTGATCAGTTCTGCAAATTGCAAGATTCTAATATTAAACAATTACTGCTACTGTCAATACGTTCACGTGAAGAAGAAACATAAGAGAAAATCTGTGTCTTGTCGCTATTAATATTTGAAATGCTACTTTCATCATTTGTTAGTATCGTTAGAGAACCATATCACAACAGTAGCAGCAGTGAACGTCATTATATCTACATCTGACCAATTACATCTTGGGACACATCCTGTACTATTTAAAATCATAACCTAGGCTCTGTATAAGCCATGTTGTGTAAGCAGTACTTCTATGTTCATACTGTACTTATAGAGTATCTGTTGCATAGATGATTTTGAAACAGCAGCATTGTTTTCGTAGTGGACATAGGAAAACCATCACAATTCATAATAAAATAGAAAGTGGTATCAAACCTCCCTTCTGAGGCATATGGAATATTGCTTTTTTGTTGATTAGGTGTACCAATCCTTTTCCACAATGACTGCCACATGTCAGGATTAGAGTTATGAATACTAATGGTTGCATAATATACGGTATATTTTTTGTATATTTTGCTAATACTGTATTTGAGAGCAGGTCAACCGGATATGCCTTTTCCAGATACCGCCAAACATGTTATGATGTGAAGTCAATCATTGATTATTACTGTTATTGCAATATCCTGACACAGTCATTCATCATTACAACCGTGATTTAAAATGTAAAACTCCGTATGTTTATGGAGCAGCGTGGTGTGTAACGCGAACTGTGTATCCATCTCTGCCTTCTTGGGCACACAGTACAACGTATACGTTACGTGTACATATCCCAGGGGGCTTAATGCGAGGATCCTTCCAGCCATGTGTACATTGCGGGGCTTCCGGAAGTGGAGGAAGGGATGAGCGGGAGGCAGGTGGGGAAGGAATTTCGGAAACCGACAATCTCTGTTCCCCCGTAAAATATATGACGATATGGCGACATATTGCTGCTCTCCCGACGACGCACCAGATGCGTCTCAATCAACTATTTACTAAACATTTTTCAAACCTCCCTGCATTTTGTGTATCACATACTTTTTTGCCGCTTTTGGCTAAATTGGCCACAATCAGTAGGGGAGGGAAGGCAGCATGATGCGCTTTTGCTCATTAATGCTAATCAGCAATCAATCATGCTAATTGCTTGCAAATTTGATATAAAAGTTGACTCTAACCCCTGCTGAGTTACAAGACTATTTGGAATATTATTAACGGAATAAGGGGTGATGGTAACTAGGACAAAATATATCATAAGTCAAACGCAAATCGTATTGGTACAATCAGCGATAGTTTACAGATGATGATCTCCTCTCACATTACTTAGTAGCGTGTTAAAATAATTCAATGGTAATAGGGGTCTTCTTATTTGTTAGGCGAGTTAGCAAGGGAGGTTGATATAACTCGCAGGATGATTCCTATTACCAGAGGGCATGACAGAAAATTTAACATATTTCCATAATGAATTCAAAATTATGGGATAATTTGTTATTTTGTAAGTGTCCAAGAAAGTTAAATGCCAGAGGAAATGCGAATATTAAGGACAGGCTGTACAGTGTCAGACACTCGGGTTCTGCTAATGCATTTACCTGGGACACATCCCTCACTAATCTTGTCACAGGTAAGAAATGTGTCGCAGATAGTAGCTTTCACAGGATATACAGTCCGTTAAACCAAAGAAAGCTTTGATGTCACGTTCAGCCCAAACTCCACCCGGCTCTTCCGTCTTATCATGTCCCCGAATCGCTCTGCCAGCAAACTACGGCGCATGCTCAGAAAACACGACAAGTGTGACGTCAAATCGTTCTGTCGCTCAAAGAACTGCGACTGTAGCAAATAAAAAGTGACCGCAAGTCGCATTTAGCCAGTAGTAGTACTGTGCAGCGTGAAATGTTAGGTGTATACAGTCAGTTTGGTAATATTAACCCTCTAAATAACCCAATTTAAGTTGCGACAAAAGCTCATTTTAACGAGTACGTTATTTGCATTTTGTAATTAACAAACTGAAAGCTTATAAAGAGTAGTTACATAAAAGGTTCCTGCAATTTTGTTCATTCCAATTGTGCACATTGTGTTCACAGAAACCTTTGGTGTAAACAGCCATGTGTGTCATTATCGGGGGAATTACTAGTTGGATCAATAGTTTCCTCTGGGAAGTCCCTAAAGAAAGGGGTCTGGGAAAGATAAGTGCTGGTTTATTTTCACTCCTCGTACATTGAAATGACTTTAATTCGCGCCAAACAACGGCAATAAAATTCCTTACAGCAGCACCCAGGGAAATAATGTCTCGAAATCTGTGGCAATGGCTCCTCGCTCGCACTAGCACACGAAATATTGTAAATCAAAGAAAAAAAGAGGTGGCGCGACCCTGCTGTATTGAACTAAAAGCTTTGACAAACCCTTCGGGAATGGAGTCAAAATAGACCAAATAGCTTCCATGCTGTAATGACAGCATTTCCTTCGAGAATACCGCCTCTCAAGAACACATTTTTACCTGGCTCTAACTCCTTCTTCAACAAACTTCCCCCCCCCCCCCCACCCCTTCTCTCGACCTCTCCTAAATGTCTTTTTGTCAACTCTAACCTGCCCATGAATAAGTGAAATCTCTTCTACGAGATGTGTCATTCCGGACCGAAGAAACGACCAATAAAAAATGCAGCGCTCATGTCACAAGTTCAGAAACCGTGTTGATCACCATTCCAAAGTCATGTTCCTTGACACTAGTCTCATTTGGGAAACAGCTGATTTGATGGCTCTGCACTTGGCAAAGAAAAACTCTCGCTCCTGAGTCATTAACGGCTTTTGACGTGGCAAAAGTGACGTACCACTTTGTCAGGGAAGGACTCTTTATCGTCCGGATAATATGGCAACCCCTCCCCCTCTCCCCCGGCTCATCTACCCTTTCCACGGACCTGTATCAGCCCCTGTTGCACATCTGTCTATTCGAACCCCCCACTCTATTAGCGTCATTCTGGCACCACCGGGCTTTCGTAATTAAATCTGGAGGCGAGAGCAGGAAGGCTATTGGATCCGGGGAATCCGGACGCCTCACTTTCTTCTTTTTTGGCCAGGGTAATGCATTACCTTTTCAATAATACGCGGGAAGAGGGCAAGGGAAGATTGGCTTTCGCCCGGACACTTGACCACAACCGATGCTTACTTGTGTCTCTGCTGACTAATGAGAGACTATACTGTAGATCTAAGCGCGCGTTTGCTGATGAGGGCAATAGAGCACGATCCACAAGGAATATATGACGTGGGGGATCACGTGAAAGTGTCATAGTTTCAAGGAACTGATGGGGATGTCGTGATTAAAAGAAAGGTCCTTTTTGTAGGAAGGAATGCCATATGGTGCGTTTTGGCTTATGCTGCTGCTTTTGTACTAGATTCATGCCTTGATTTAGGTATTCTTGGCAGCTGCTCTGCGTCCGCTGATAAAAGTGGATACTCTTGACCCCGTCTGCCGTCAAAATAGGCATCTTCCAAAAATGCTGAGACCTTTAGGAGGAAATTGTAAGGATGAAAAGAATGCGATAACTTTATGAGAAAATCGACCAAAGAACAAAAAGTATCTTCACGGACAATGTAAAAAATCTAATAACCCAGTACACTGTGCTCCTAATGGTTTTTATTTTGATTATTAAAATATGGCGAGGAGTATAGTTGGCGAAGAAGCAGAATAAGTGCTTTTCAGAGATGCCTACAGCACTACAGGCTGTTCCAACCACAATATAAGGTAAATTAACACAACAACGGAACAACTCACGTTTCTACGTGCCGGAAAATATTTGCATCGTTTCAAGCACGAATTGTTTGTGTAGTTTGCAGGAAGCAAAGGTGAACTCATTACGAAATTACAATTATATTAACACGCACATATAGGCTGCAACAATGATTTAGACATTTTAGAGTTTGCATAGGGACAATTAGGGGGCACGGCAGTGCCCCCGCCAAGTTCTCGCCGCACTGCCGGACCACCTTTACCCGACACAACTCACGTCATTTTCACCCCCTCGAATCTT
>KZ539048.1:0-11092 GCA_000934665.2 Catajapyx aquilonaris
AATGTATAGGGGCGTTGACTTTTGAGTAAATTTGGAAAAATATTTACTTACAAGTTAGTGATATTTTGAACTGAATATTCTGATAGTTTTCATAGTGGAATTTGAGAAGTCGTGGAGAACCTGGGTATAGAGTGCACAGAAATATTAAGAAATTCATCCTTAGTGCATGTGTTAGGCGCAAACTCCGAAAACGGCCATTGAGCGAAAAAACCGAGCACTTCGCGGTATGCTATTTGCAAAACAGGGAGATCGCGAAAGTTGCTCATTTTCAAACCATCCATTTCGCGAAATGTTCATTTTAAAACGGGCACATGCTCTTCTGGACTTTTCTCAGGACTACGCAAAACTGCCAGGACACGAATTTAGTATCGTGGCAGTTTCTAGTTTTCCACTATGCCATGTAGATAACAACAATAGTGTGATTTATTTCGAACATCTACTTGGCGTAGTGGAAACAAGAAACTGCCACAGCGCCTTATGGGTTTTTTCTGAACCCGCCACGAATCATAAATATTCGTGTCCTGACATTTTTGTGTAGTCCAGGAAAGCGTTCTGGCCTTTTTAAAAGGAGTATTTCGCGAAATGGATGGTCGCGAATGGATGGTCAACTGTAATTTCTAACATTTCGCGAAATCATTTCGCGAAATGTTTGAAATTACAGTAGACTCCTGATATAGGATAGACGATAGAGTTTCGATGGGTTCTCTTCGTGTTCGCGTGGGCTTTCTCGGGGTTCTCCCGTTTCCTCCCACTATCAAAATCCATCACAGCAAAGGCAATGATTAAAGTCGGTTAATTTTTTAAAAAATTATCCCCTAAGAAGCCCAAGGATGCTTGTCACGGGGTATCCATTGTTGTTGTTGTTGTTGTTGTTGTTGTTGTTGTTGTTATAATATTATTATTATTGTTATTGTTATTATTATTATTATTATTATTATTATTATTATTATTATTATTATTATTAACAGCTAGACTTCAAGGAGCCGCAAAAAACGTATGTTATAACCGAGATCTGTTATAGCCAAGTCGGCACTTTTGCAACAGATACACAGTTTTCGCTTCCCATATGCATATATTAATGAAACTATCCACAAATGCAAAATTATAGCTCCGTAAATAATATTGCAGGACCAAAAACAATCCGTAATTTTCTTCTTGCCAAATACAGGGTGTCTCAACTTTTTCGTCCGATAACTGATCGGACAAAAAAGTTTAGACACCCTGTATACCGAAAAAGCATGATCTTGACTTCTTGAGTAGCTTAGATCAGTGACAGATGCGAAAATCACCTCCGCTACAGTATTTTCTGCCTTCTTGCGGGTGTGGGAAGGAATCCGAGGGCCAAAAAAATGATCTGTTATAGCCGAGCTGAGGTGAAAATGAGTATGTTATATCAGGAGTAAAAATACACAGGACCTTATGGAAAGATGGCGGGACCGATCTTTCGAGTTTTTTTTATAACCGAAAGTCCGTTATAACAGAGGCTGTTATATCCGGAGTCAACTGTAATACTAACGAAATTTTAATTGAATGCCAAGTTTCATAGCAAAAAGCAAAATAAAACTATTTTTTGCACATTTTACGCTTAGCTTACGTCAATATTAAATAGAATAATAGGCAAATTTGCAATTTCAAACACTGATTCCACCAGCTTCGGCACGATATGAATAAAGTGCAATTTTGTTTTTTTCAGGTACTTAATACGAGAAAATCATCAGTGAGGATGTAATTGATAAAATCGTAAATTATTCACTTCCAAGTGTTGTATAATCCGACCAATACATTGCTCCGTACAGTGGTACAGATTGGCAAGTGGCAACATTGCAAAAATTGCCTTTTGCTGATTAGATTCCCTTTTAAAGGTTATGCCGCCAAAGGAACGTACACTAATATTAATAGCTGATAAGTTATAACATTAGGGACAGAGTAAGCAGCAGGTCCTCAAAACTTTTGATTATTACCGCAGTGCACGTATATTTCTGAGGAGGGATTGTTATGTTAATGACTCTGTGATTTACGCCCTCTTCTTGGGCCGTAAATCCTGCCAAATATGACACGTACTCGAAAAGAGCCGGCTGAGATTCCAGAAGCTGCGGTTTAGCTTGCGGTTATTTCATGGTGGATATTAGGAAGGAATTGAAAGAGGGGGGCCCTATGGCCACATGTTATGTCGCGAAGGAACAGCCGTTTGTGCGCAGGCCTGCCTTATTCGAATATTCACGGTTTTAAATTTTTTATATTTGCTTTTAATGTCTGTGGGTTCAGAGGTGTCGGGCTAATAATAATTAATGCTGGGAGCTAAATGACGGCATGGTTGTTGCGGCAACCATTTTCTAGAAATTTTGCCACATTTTTTCGTTGCAGTTTGTTAACAAAAGGCAAGTAGAAAACACTAATATATGTATACAAAATTGAAAATAAATCTCATACCCTTACAGCCGTAACCGATGAAATTTAGATGTTGCTTTATCAGATTTTGGACCTACCAATTATAAACGGAAACAACCACATTTGGAATAAAACCCTACTTTATCAAAACTCGTCACCGCAAACTTCCAAAATTTGCAAACCCTAAGCTTTTCTCTTGCAAATTATCGGCCCCATAATTCTGGGCACCCCCCCTAAAAAGACACTGCCATTGCGACACATTTAATTAGAGACTCCCCATTCAAAAATGGTAAACTCTGCAGATTTGGGGTTTTGGGTTGGACGGCGAGATGGATGACAAAAGAAACGCATCTCTTGTGCTGGAGGGCAACAAAAAAAAAAGCATAGGGTTGTTGCAAGTGGCCCTTTCTCACTCAGGGGCGCAATTACACGGGAGGCAATCAAGAAGAGGGGGGGTTGCAACAAGAGGAAAGGAGTCCATCAGTTGGATCGGATGGAGGGTGGCCCCCCTGAAGCAACAGTAGCACACTCAGACACTCATTGCCAGAAAAGCCAGTGGTTAGCCTCGCCATTCCACACTGTTCATTTCATGCTTTGCTGGGCGTCCTTAATGACTTGGTCACTCTTATAACCCTTTGGCTCCAACCCGCCGACCACTCCAGCGGCACCTACCTGGAGCAGGCTTGCACTCAACTCTTGTGTTGATGAATTTACGAAATGTTGTGCAATTTTTTTTGCAATATATAGCATATAAATGTCTCATCAGTTGTGACCACCTGATCTGACCACAAACGGTGGAGCAGTGTCGTGCATCCCCCTCCACTGAAATAATATGTCACTTTCTAAACCCACACAAAGGCAATGAAGTAGAACACGGAGTAACGCATCCCCGAGCACTTGTTAATCACAATTTGTCGAGAATTCCTGCGAGTCCGGATTCCATGCACCTGAGCAGAGAGCGGTTTGGGTTCTTCTCCTCCACCCCCCCTACCTTCCCTATCTCCCCGCTCCTTCCTCACCGCCGCCATATTTTATCCTTCACAAACAACGCCAACGACGCCAAAGCAGAAAGAGCCATTCTTTACAACTGATTCAATCTGTAACTATCAACGAGGCACAGCGACGGGGTACGCCTAATGTCTCGGCATTTGCATAATGCGCTCGTTTCCTATGCAAGTCACACTCGGATTTAATTGGTCCGGCCCCGAATCCTTAGGAAAAGACATGGGAGGAAAAACTATTTGAGCAGCAGCGGTGGCCACTTCCAACTGCCACTAAGACTATAAGGGGGGGGGGGNGGGGGGGGGGGGCAACACGATGGATAGCTTTGCATGCCGGGCCTAAATCTATTGGCGAATCTAAGCCAGTAGAATTTTCTCGCCAATTATTAAGTATGGACCGGATTGGTATGAAGGGTGGTTGTCCTGCTTTAGTTTTTTAAAGATATCACAGGTTGAGTCGACCATCTGAAAACAAGCCTGATTGGACCGAATTCAAATATTTAAAGTCACCAATGCTGCTCTCATGTCCCATATAACAGCAAAATGCTCATTAGTAATTACAGGCTTCCTGATAGGCAAAGAATGATAAATGTCCCATATGCAATATACTGCACCTGCGCAGTTCATCATTTTGACGTGTTATCGTACACACGACTTAAGTGAGCTGCAAGAAACTTAGCAATAAAATATATTGGCATGTATTTTGGCACCGTCCTGCCCCTTTCGTAAATATATCATTAATGCCTTGTTTGTTGTCAACAGTTTGTTTATTCAATCACGCACTCCGACAAATACTTTCAATTAGCATCTACCTCGACGTCCGCGCAAAAATTCTAAGCCAGAAATTTATGCCCACCCTAATTTACGCAACAATCAAGTGCTGAGAAGGCGATTATCATAGTATTTAAACCAAAAGAAATAAATCATCGGCCAATTAGTCAAAGATGACAAATGACAGCCCCCATAATGTATCTTCTGGCTGTAAATGTAATATCTCCCGCCAGGTATTTTTTTTTTGAGCAGAAATAACGAGTTGACATTACAGCTTGCAGCAGATAGATGATTCCTTTTAATCTTAAGGAATTCCCCCTGCCGCAAGTGAGTGGCGCATATAGGCCGCCATTTCTTGCCCTCCGACTTTTATGGATCTCTTGTGACAGTTAACAGCTGTTATGGGGTCGAGCTGGAGGATTTGGGTTCCAGCCATTTGTCCACTGTCACTTATTGAGCCCGGTTAATTGAATCGTCCATACCTTGAACCCAGTTGTTTACCGAGTGAGGTACAATTAGTGGAAGTCATCAGGTTTTTGGGAGAACGGACTTGTCTTGTTTACATTCCGAAAGCAGCAGATGTGGATAAGAAGAGAAAAAAAACAGTCAGATGCCTTTACAGCGATTTCGTCCATAAGTTAAGCATGTGCTCAGCGTGAAAGCAATAGCAGTGAAAAGTTGGCGGGGATTCCTTCAGGTTTTTGTAGCGCCGGGGTGTCTCGAAGATTGTCGGCCTGCCGTGCATTCAAATATACGCTTTTCTTGGTGGTATGCGTGCTGAGGATGAGGAGCTTACAAGCTGGGATTTTTACCCACACTCGAACCTTTTTCTTGAACCTATATATGTTTCGGTTGGCGCAATGCGGAGGTTCACACGTGTGGTAGTCGAAGCTCCTTCTGTAGGTGTACAAGATGTTACAAAATCATATTTTACAAATGAAATTTAAATTTTAGTTCAATTGTGTGTGACAAGTGTACATGGATTACAACCAGAGCCAATGATATACATATTACATTAGCTGTACCATTACAGGCCAATTTATATCTTGCAATTTAGACAGGTTGTCGAATATCTCACAAAAGTCATTTCGCCAAATTGCACAAAAAAAGTCAGTGGAAAGGTCATGAATAGTGAACAGCGTGTATTAAATTTGAATTCAATTCAAGGAGATCTTATCCTAGACTTGATCACAAATATTGCGCACAAAATAGGACGCCGCAACAATTACCGACAATTTATATATCTACAATATCCATTTACCTGTTGGAAATTAACAGCGTAAAATATACACTCTAGGTCCGTAATAACCATTTAATTAGCATATTTCAACCACATCCTGATAGGGTGAAAAACGATACAATATAACTAATAGCCACTTTCGAAGCAAAAACCCATAAAGATGTCCGATCATTCCCCGATCTTTATTGTTTTCTCATACTATACGGTCGCATTACTGGCGTAATAATGGAATGTTTGAGGCAAATCAGGCACGGATCAAACCACAAGTCCGTTATGCTTATCCCCCATCCGGTAGGAATTCGCATAAACATTTAGGGATATGGAGGCAGAGGGTGTCGTAGAGTCGCCATTAACGCCGCAGTTAGCAAGTGATCGGGGGGTTGGGGGACAGGCCTGTTAGCAAACATGTCAGGGGGCGACTCGGACATCGTACCGGCGGCTCCTGGAAATGGCAAGATTGCCATCGGAAGAGGCCTAGGAACGACCCAATCAACCCACAGCTATTTGGGGGCCTTCTGTTTACAATGATTGCGTACAGGGCCATCTTGTCTTTCAGAGGAATGTGGGAGCATAACTTCTTTCTAGAAGGTTTTTTTTGCGGGTCTTGTTCTTTTGTCTGATGGCGGGGGACTACTCCTCACGATGGCCTTAAGGTGGACAAAAAAGCCGCCGATGGGTGTGGTCGCCACACATATACAACCAGAGTCGTTACTGCCAGTCTGGACTTCATAGCCAATCTCGAAGGCATTTGTGTTCAATCTGTTATGCTCCGGGGGAGAAGGAATTTTTATGTGAAGTTGAAGAGCAGAAATGCCGGTGCCAATCGACGATTTGTTGCCCCCTTTTTCTCCCACCGCTGCCACCATGTTGTAGCATATTAGTGGACAACAACAGTATAATCAGATCTTCATCCAGTGCAACCGTGCCTATGATAGCTTCTAATGCAACCACCTAGGCTGTGGTAATCGCCAGCTTCCCAGTGAAAGGGGTCAGAGGTAAAAAGAGGCTGAATCCCATTTGCGGGTACTGCGTGTGTGCATGACGTTCCTTTTAAGGGGTTGTAGGGATGTAATTTTCTAAGACAAGCTTACTCGCATCTGCTCATGACGTGCTGGATACGTATCGTGCCGTCCGACTGTAAAGTCAGGGGGGTAAGCTTGCCGTGAACGGAACGGCGCATTAGGGAAAAGAAGTGGGAGGAAAATTGCAGGAATCAACAGGGTGTAAACAACCTACCCTGGCCATTTGGGCCCCCTGGAAATGGCCGCGATGAGCTTATGGAAGTTCAACCCACGCCGACGTAGGTGGCGCCTGTTATACGTTTGGGACGCCATACTTGGGAACAGCTGATCCGCATATGTGGTTGTACCGAAATGAAATATCAGTGAAGATTCCAGGGACAGCAAGTGGGAAGGGAGGGATGGCAGGAGTGAGAAGAGGAAGAAATCCTTCTTGTCACCCAAAATACACCGCGCGCTCCACGAAGAGAGAAGCTCCAATTACGTCCATTTCAGCGCAAAGTGAGAAGGAGCGGAAGAAGCTAGGTCGAAAAACGCATCTTTTCCCCTTGGCATTTGTTGACGTGTGGTCGTGGCGTTGTCTCCCCAGCCCGTCCTTCAGCTTTAAAAAAGAGGAGGGGGGGAGGAGGAGATGGGAGGGCAGAGGGGGATATATGTTAATTAGAGCAGTCAGGAGAAAAGAGGCGCTTGCATGACGCTGTCTTGCTTGCTCCGTGGCAGCCTCTGCCTACCACCACCCTTTTCTAACCCCGTTAATATTGATGAGTCCTTCCGCCATTTTTCTACCTCTTTTTTTACTCCCCAGCCTGCCTGCCTGCCAGGGAGAAGACGACGCTCTGTAATCGGATTTTACTAAGCCCAGTTTACCATGTTGCTCAGCTATGTGGACTAATGATTCAACATAATCAGATTCTATACCAACCAAAGCCATTTTGGAAAAATTCATTTTTCCAAAATGGCTTTGGTTGGTATAGAATCTGCTACTAGTTCATAGGTACCCTTTCTTCATTGACAACCGTCAACAACAGGGCAAAATTGTGTAAAATGAAGGCAACAAAGTGGTTCGAGACTTGTGAAGAACCGGTCTCCTATCAGCAGCGGTTGGGATGATGAGGGACATAATTCGGGACGGAACAGAATCATTGACACGGAGTGTCATGTCCGGGCAGCTACGACATGGCTAGTTGCCATCATGGCCGATAACGGAGATGCCCTTTATATATATTGGCCGCTAATCATATGTGGAGAGTTGGAGATTTTTTGGAGTGAGCAACACAGGCGTCCACTCTCCATCTCTCTCATATGTCAGGAGAGATGAAATCACCCGAGGTGGGATTTGGATTAAGCAAATGTATAGCGCTGGTTTTTGATAATTTAATGCCAATCCCGGCTGAATCCTGACAGGTTACAAGGTGCGAATAGGACTTTTCGTTCAAGCTTCGTCCGACGTGTGTGGAGGGGGTTAAAAAGTGTGATGGTAGAGTGTGTGGGGTGAGGGTTAGGGAGGGGGGAATGTTATAAATTATGAATGATGATTAAAAAATGATTTCATCCAGACGGGTGGCCAATGGGGGAACATAGGAGAGTGTCACCATCATAGGGGTGGAAAAGAAAGGTACTCCGCATATAGTAGCGGCAGGCACTCGTTTTTGTGCGTGTGTGCTACGAATAGCAGTGTTTTAACGTTGGGAAGATGTAAAGGCACACTTGCAATATTCATGTATATGCATATGGACACGTGTGGTAATTAGCTCGATTATGTGGTACAGGTTATCTTGTGAGTCCGCTTGAAACAGACGTGTGTTTTACAGTTTATATCATGGCGGAAGTTTTCGGAATTTTCTGTATGGTTATGGAAATAGCTGGCTTACGAAATTATTAATGAATAATAAATTGAGTATACATTCATGTAGATTAGATATTATTGGTTTTTATTTGTGGCGAGAAAATGAAGCGTAGTATTACAGCTTCAACACTGGCTTTTATTCCATTACCATGTTGCCTGAGAGGTCTAAATGATTCAAAAACTAGATTAGTGGCTTTTACTAGATGTTGGCGATAGGCTTACCTTTATAAAAAGGAATCTTCAACCTTACCATAGTAGTCCGCGAGTAATTTACCTTCTTTATTCCCTCCTAATGTTATTCGCAGAGCTAGACCCTCACAAATAGAGGACGGCGTTCGAGTATCAAGCAGGGGAGGATATCCTGCCTATATAAGCTATATGGACTGGTGTCTCCATCAACTTTGTGGTTAGAAAAATCAAGAAGAATGAACTTAACACGATGGAACCTTTTTCACGCATTTGGTGTTAGAAAATGTTATTTTTTCATGACTGCATCATGACTCATGTACACCAGGTTTTACCTTTTTGGCGGCAATTTATTAGACCTATACTATAATCAAAATGGAGGCGGGGGGGGGGGGGGGGGGANGATTGGACCCTTGTTCTGAAGAGAAGTTCAGATATTTTTTCATAAATGTAGTCTGTAATAACCACCTTGATTAGGCCAATTTCAATATTACAATCATGCGCTAATGAACCACCTTCAGTAGAATAATGCAATAACTGCAGTAACTTTTAAAAATATGCCTCTTAATGCTCACGTCATTTCATACTCAACTTGAATTTTCGCTAACAGCCGCTATTGTAGTTACCTAGTTTTACATTGTTACACCCAATTACACTTTACAGCGTAGCCTACAGCCTGCTTATTCTAAGTTTCCGGTACTTGTTTTTGGTTGCAGCAATAGGTAGACTACAGCATGCTGATGGCTGAGGGAAATTCCGTGTACTATAAGTTACATGTCGGCGGAGAGCATGAGATCCTGAATGGGGTTCAACAATGACTTCCCATGCAGCGTCCGAACAAAAATAATGCTGGTAGGTAGGCCTATACAGCACAGAAGTTTTATCACTTATTTTTGCCTCCAGTGACGGGATGTTTTGACCATGAACGTTGCAACAAACGTATAGGCCTACTTCACAATAGTATTCCAGTGATCTTGATACTAGTATACAGGGTCATCGAAAAAGAATGTCCCATTTTTAAAACCCTAAAAGTTAACTCGAAAACTTGCAGACATATCTTATCTGAATGATTTAAGTTTTGAGATAAACTAAGAAAGGTCTACAGTTTTGGCTTCAGCTTACTTGTTAGTTTGTTTCAATACGTGCTTCATTTGTCGCTATAGGCAGATAAAAAGCCGGCATTCGGTACAAACCCGCTCAATCACATCTGGAGTTACCGTTGCAATCCTATCCCGTAGGTGCTGGAGATCTCTTATATTTGACATTGTTCTTGATGATTCAAATAAAAATAAACCTGCCGTAGAAAATTTTATTGTTCACCACTTCACCCTCCAAAGTGTGAGAAGTTTCTCCACGCCTATCCCCTCCAGAAGCCCAGATTTTACCCCGATGGACTTTTTTGTGGAGATACATGTATGGTGAAAAGATTCGGCACCACTATCACCTATAAGGCTCACAGGAACAATCCCAAGTCTAAAATAGGTTAAGACACCTATTGATAATTTTGGTGCACATGTGATTATATCTCTTAAAATACTACCGGCCATAACTATAGGCTCCATAATGTTCCTCAATTTGTAATTATTGCGTGTGGTAAATATTAACCATTCATCTTCTTACACACGGCTCAGTTATCCAGTCCACAAGACCACAACTCATGCCTAGGCCTCGCTTAGCACCGATTATAACGGCCATTTATTTCTTTCCACTGATTTCAAAATGGATGGGATGTCCCTCGTTTCTGACACGAAACCTTGCATGCTCTGCATTAAAAATGACAAATCAAATCGACATTACATTCCGTTATCTCCATCCCACTAGCTATAACCTGCTGAAATGTCTAACCGGAAATAAACAACTCGCATATTGTCCCAAACCACGCGAAGAACCAACTATTTTCTTTTTTAAGAAAAGAAATACGCACCTGACAAACTTGCAGACAACACACATCCCTCACATTTGACATTTAAGTCACCAGATCCACAACAATAGTCCTATAGATACACCATCTAAATAACGGTCCTTCTAGGGTCCAAAACCGCTCGACAAAAACTTTCAAAATGACAGCCTTAAAAAGATGCAAACGCCAGATTTTTTACTCCTTGCTATAAATTAACCCATACTTGAGACCCCTTTACGGGGAAGGAGAAAATAGAATGCAGCTGTCATCTTGGAGAGCTGGAAATGTATGTAAATGCCTTTTTGCTGGAGGAGGCTGGATTATACTTCCCCCCTCCCCCCTCCCCCCCCCCTCAAAAAAAAATATTCAAGAATTTTTCTTTCCCCCTTCTCCTCAGCACCATCTCGTGCTCAAAGACCTCCTTAAAATGCAAAGTCCGTCACGGAAGGTCAGCACAGACGCACATAAATCACACTGGTCTTAAAACTCCAGCTAATCAGTGCAGTTCTCTACCTAGGCCGTTTGTCAAATGTCGGCGGGGAAGAGCTGCCTGCATAAATATCAAATTAGCCTATGCATTTCATGTCATTAGAAAAAAATAAAAGAAAATTTTCAGTTGTTTTGAGCTAAAGCGAAGGGTGCTGGCCAACAATCGTTCATCAACAATGAAAATATCACAAAAAGTGTCTCCAAAAAGTGAGGGGTTTACACCACACGGAACACAAAAAGAGGGGGGGGGGG
>KZ539048.1:11292-35367 GCA_000934665.2 Catajapyx aquilonaris
GGGGGGGGTTGTTTCATTCTGAAGTGGTTTGCAGGGGGGCACCCCCACCAACCTCCAAAATGATTTTTTGGCTAAAGTTGATGCATGGCTTCGCAATTTATCAACATCAAAGTTGTGGGGAAATGTTGAGTGGAAGATTATAACCTGTTGTCTGATGGGAAGCCCGGGAATTGTGGCCACAATTTTTAGGGAGCCGGTCATTTTGGTTGTCGCTTCAGAGATTGCACGGTGGCCAAAAGGGCGGAATTTTAGATTTGACGGCTTATTTGCTGGGTGAATGAATAAAGCTCCCGACTTACGCACGTTAAAAAAATATTATTATACTGTACACTGTACAGTGTTGGACATTAATCGCGACATTTTCTGATGCGGCAGAAGTACGAATCGAAGTGATAGAGCCGTGCGAGTAAGAAGAGGTAGGCCTTGAGTGACCCCAAGCCAGTGACGTCACCCAAGGGCTACCATTTCTTATTCGCACAGCTCGCACTCTATCACTTCGATTTTCACGTCTGCCGCATCGGTAAATATCGCCAGCAGTATGATTGAATTAATGTCCAGCACTGTACTATATCGCTCAAAAACATAGTACGTCATTAAGCGAAATTACAAATCCACAACATGAGCCGCAATTAATAAATAAGACAGATTGGAATATCCACAATAACGTTCACTGGCCTGCGACGTACACGATGGACAGTTAAATTTAATATTTACAGGGGATGGCCCGGCATTACCTTTCATCCCAGCACACGATGGACAGTAAAATGTCTGTAAATGACATCATTAATGGTGATACAAACCGACAATAACACTCGCGTATCATTAAACCTCATCAAGAGCCAGGGACCCAATAAAAAGTGTTGTGGTTTCGGAATTCCGCAGATTTCGTACTTTCTGCGTAACTCCAGATTAGGGGCTGCGTAAGTCGGAACCTCCTCAATTTTTAACTTTCATCGAGAGCCAGGGACCCAATAAAAGTGTTGTGGTTTCGGAATTCCGCAGAATTGTGGCACATTTCGTTTTCGTTTTCGTTTTCGTTTTTTTTTGCGTAAGTCCAGATCAGGGGCTACGTAAGTCGGAACCTCCTCAATTTTTAACAAAGGTTAAACGCGCCGAATTTAAGTCCCGCACGTACCACGGGCGCAAATTAGTTCAGGGAGGCACGTTCAGAAGTGTAAGCCTCGCTGTATAGTACGCGCAGGTAAAGTAATAAAAGGAATTCTCCTGAGGGGGCAGGCGGCGGCAGCCTAGGTGTACAAGCCCCTTCCTAAAAAATTAATACCAAAAACGCTTAGAATGCTGGCTCGGGTCCCGCAGCCAACAATCACGCCCCTTGGCATGCCGGGAAGAAGAGACTGGCCATTTTAAAATTTCATTACAGTCCGTCCGGGCTTTGATTAAAATTAAGTTAAACTGCTGGGAGAGTCAGACTCACGCAAACGGGGGGGGGGGGNGGGGGAACAAGTGACAGTGCGAAAGGGGGAGGTTGGGGCTGCCATTGTAGTAAAGTAGTACTCGCAGGAACGTGCGTCTGAAATCGGTTTGTAAGTGACAGGAACTCATTACACTGATGCGCATGTAAAACATTCAGGAGACTGGGGATGGAAGCGTAGGTAGGTAGGTAGGTAGGAAGACTCATTTATTTATGTGGGGGTAGCCCGTGCTCTGAAGGCGTTGTCGGCGGCCTGCATGTTGCTGGCTGCTTCTGGATGGCAATCCCCAAGAAGGAAGGGGGAAAAGGTTCCAGAGGAGGGGGGGCCAGAGAGAAGAATGCCAGCGGGTCTCGGACAGCTCGGGAATTATTAGTCTATTAAATGAAATTAGGTGGGCAGTCAGGCAGAGGGGAGCTGGCTGTAGCTTGGAAATGGCTTATGTTGCCTGTGCTCTGGCTGCTGCTGGGATTGTTTCTGTGAGGGATGGATAAAGGATTGAGTTTGGTGCGTCACATTGCAGTTTTTTGGGTTGGATTCTGAAATCTTTTTGAGTGAAAATAACTGGCGGTGATCAAATTGAGCTAAATTTTAGTCAAAAGTAGGAGTGATTTATATTTATTGAGCTCCCTACTTATATGAACAATATATTAGATGGAACTTAGACTGGGCTTGAAAGTCTATATGTAAATTTTTAATTCTGACGGAAATCATATGTGATGTTCAATAATAATTTTTCCGGCGAGTATCATTTTATTTATTGAAACTAACATTTATCAAAATCGATACATATTGAATATTATACCGTGGTGAATCATGCGGATGTGACGAACAATGTGACACTCTGAAAGTTGGACATCATTTCCCACTGCCATAAATATTTTTGTGGAACGTTTCTAGTGCCATTTTAATGGCCTACAAAATTGAAAATTTAGCATTCTAAAGGTCTGATATTAACAGCTCAGAAAGCAAATAGTGTATTGTCCTTATTAAAAATATTATTAGGAACAGATGGCACTAATAACTATATCGTGCAACAGAAAAATCAATAACCGAGCAGATCCCTTCAGTACCAAACTATCGAAAAGACATGATAAATATATGGTGACAGTTATCTGGCACTAATTTCTTTAATTGTGCTCGTTAATATCAAAATAATATGTGGCTCATTATTGGGCGACCGAGCAGTCATTTAACGACCAGAATAAAAGTCTCCATAATTTAAGAGATGTTCACACCGGTTTGAACATCTGCAGGATGAGGCAATACTTATTGGGCCTCCAGATCAGCGATGGCCATGATGGCCATCCATTGGTGTTCTGAGCGGCCAAACAAGCCTAGCCGGTCGCCCATTGGCCATTGTCTGTGAACAGGCTTTCCTTTGCCTAATTGGTCTTTGTGTTACCTGGGCCCGATCGGAAGCACCTTGCTTTTCCCTCCTCCCTGCAAACCCCCCCCCCCCCCCCCNCTCAAATTGAACTCATTTACACCGGTGCTTGAGCTCAACCGACTTCGCATAAGTCTCCTCCCTGTCCGGCTTTATTGCGGAAATAAATTGCCCTTTCCCAACACTAATTGCACCGTAAATATTCTCCGACTCTCTCCTCCGTTGCTGGACTATATGCAGCAAGCAAGCAAGCAATTCGGGGGAAGGTTATTTAGCCCTCTGTAGCTATGTGCTGCACCCCCATTGGCAGCCTCCGCTACCATCCTAACACTTAATTGCTGCATCTGCCTCTAACTAATGGCGCTTATACTTTCGGCTAGGACTGAAATGGAATTATTATTAGCCGTGTATCACGTCAAGGACTCCTTATTCCCAAAATGCCAGTATTCTAATGTTACAAATGGTTCGAATATGCCGGCATGTAATTTTCGTTAGAAGAGATTGGTTAGAGACTCGTCAGGCTCATTCCCATTGGCTAATATGCGTTTCAGCCATATAGCTTGTACTCTAGGTATTCTAATAGCATTCCGAATATTGGAGCAGGTATAGGCCCAAAGCCTAATAGGTTTTTGGAGCGGCATCCGAGTAGGGGCAATAAAATGATAAGCCTATTACAACAGGGACTGGCAAATGATTCCGTTGCACCCCAGCCTGACAAGCTAAACCGAAACCGTTGAACTACTAGGTTGTTCCGCTCTGAATTATTGTCAGGCTTTGAAAGTAATCACTTCCCAATATTGGCATAGACTTCACTTGTCTACATCACTGTCCCTGTGAAATTGGAGACCAATATGCAACGGTTGGCCAGTCGAGTGGGTAGACCACTGCTATCGACAAAATTATCACTTTAGGTACACCCCCACAGATACAACACACTCGCTGATATATACTGGGGCATTGTTGCGGATATCCTTGTGAAAGACGCCTTATTAATTCGGCAAAGTCTTCACAATTATCAACACAATCCTTGTCATGTGGCGGCACAATTAAGGAGATTCCACGCTAATTATGGAATCGGACGGATACAATGCTCGATTTTTCTCCTTGGGCCTATCACTACTATCAGATGGGGTCTATTGTTGTCTCTGCTTGCTAGTGACAAGCTGAAGATATCCGGCGTAATTGCTGATGGCGTGAGAAAGTACTGGGTGCCTCTTTAAAAATTTTATTTTTAATTGTTGCACACATATTTTGTTGGAGTGTTCTTTCGTGTTTTGGAGAAAGTTGGTTGGAAACACAGCTGGAGCTGAAAACGTGACTGAACTTGTGCAAAAAAAAAATTGTTCTTTTGCTTCAGATCGTGGAAATAAAATCGTGCCTCGCAGAATAAGGTGGCCCATTAGTAGCTCTCTTCTTTGTGTTGCTTTTTTGTTTCGTCGGGGAGTTTTTTTAAGGAAAGAGAGAAGGTAAGGGTGACAGACTGAGTACAATGCTTCCGCTCGTGAGTGTCAAGGAACAAATTGTTTTTGTTGACGACTTGAGATTCATGTTCAGATTACACACTGAATCGTGCGGATTGAGGCAACACCAAGGAGGAAGTGGACTCTCATTTGTTCTTGCTTAGGTTGCTACATGAGAAGGATGTGCAAGAAGTTGGTCGGAAAATACCAGAGTTTATGTAGGGTTTAGAGGTATAATCTTGTTATGTTAGGGTCACAAATACTGCATGGTGTTGCGGAATTCGTTGGTGTGTTTGGAGGCGTATTTTGTGGATTACAGGTTCCCCGAGATGTGGCTATAGGGTTTTGCAATATTTGCCAGTTGCAGTTTAAAATACTGGAGACAATATCAACTATGCGTTATCAGTGAAAAGTGAAGTATCGTTTGTGTTCCTCAAATTGACATTTTTACTATTTTTTGTACTAGTCTGGCGCCTTTTCTGCAATTATAAACTGCAAAGTCTGACAAGCGACACTACTTCAATAGCCTTTTAAGTCTACCAATTTGATTTAACGCATTAATATACCTTGTCACTAAGGCTGACGTAGACTCTATACAGAACAAGTTAGTCAACACAATGGACTTGTCACACTAAAGGTCAAACCGAGACAGGTCCAAGGCAATCACCTCTATAACTATCACCGACACCTATAGCTGTCCTATACTTTCTAACAAACTAACAAATCAATCACAGTCTATGACTGTATACACGAACTATCTATACAGTTCTGAAAAGCCAATGATGAAAGGCTTGCTTTCTTATGCCCATTTGAAATTCCCCCTTGGCCTCCTGTGGTTGTGATTGTTGCGTGCGAGTCAGAATGGCTGCATGAAGTTTAAAACTAGTTTGTCAGCTGCAACCAACTGCTGATAAAAGTGGTGTGCTGGCATGGAAGCTGCATTCATCCCACTTAGCGGGAGATCTTACTCCAGCGAGTAAACCTGCGACCAAAAGAGGATGAGTTATAGCTGCCTCTGATTATTGGCCTAGCTATTTTTCCCCCCCTCTCCTCTATCTGCGAGAGTGACGTGTGCATGTCGGTTTCTCCTCCACTACCCATCTTCATTTGGACACTATATAAAACCAGCGTTGATGAATGGTTACGTGTCGCCTATACCCATTTGTCTCTATCACTGCCGACTGCAATGTGTTTTGATCCAGAAGGAACTGCGTTCAACCATTTGTTATTAAATGCTTATGACTCTGAGTCGGAACACACTCGTCTTGCCAATAATGAGTCTGACCAAAAGTTACCTGCTAATCTAATAAGACAGTAGATCCGTCTTGTTGGGCTTGGATAGTTAGTAAACCTTGAAGACGAAACCCAGTGGGTTCCAAAAAGCACCCAGGTCCGCTAAAAGGCGGCAGTGGAAAAGTGGAGTTCCATGTTTTCATTATCCAGTGGCCTGCCTTCCCCCTATCCAGGCATGGGTTTCTCTCCCATGAGACGAAGGGAGAAAGAAGAGTTCTAGAGTTTGGTGAGTCCTCTCGTAGGCTCTTCTCTCTCTGCCAAAGGCAACCAAATAAATTGCCTCCATGTAATACAGGGGATTTGAGAACACGCCAGAAAATGTCGCTCTTCCCTGCACTTACCGTTTTTTTGACACCACGATTTTTAAAGGCTCTTCAATCGAGTGGATGTTGTGACACCCGGTACTCTCATGGGGGATTCTGGTCAATTCCCTCTTACGTTGCATTTGGCACATGTTCCTCACACGCTGCTTCCTGGCGACAATTTGTATCTGTACCAACTGCCAGACGTTTCTGCGGTTTAAAAATGGGCCACTTCCCTGAAACGATCCATAATCTTCATCGACTGACACGGTTTCAACACGAACAGGCACGTTCGGAAATCCATCTTGGCACAGGAATAGGAAGAAGGAATGTTTTTTTACATAGTCCCTTAAGGCCTGCTTCCACTGGTGATATTGTCGAATTTCTAATTCAAAATGCAGTGCATATGTCAACTGAACAGCTATATTGGGGGGACAATTCAAAATTTTGGTCCAAATTGTGAGATGGCCCCCTTTCTAGCGCCATCTTGCTCGGACTGGGTTTTTCGATCGAGGCGTTGGCTGCTCCTTGTAAATCCGCCTTAACAAAGCGAAGTCTCTGCCATCCAGCTCGTAACTCAAGAGGCTGTCAGGAGGAACGCCTTACCAAGCCTGCGGACACCTGCACCTAATCCGTCTACCGTTTTAATAGCCTCTTCCTCTCCCACTCCGATAACTGGGGAGCTGGATGGGGGAAAGGACCTTTTTCTTTAGCTTTTCTAGAAGAGATAGAAGCTCGTTTCCCACTTGCTTTTTTCTTTTTTTTTGCCAGTGAGGGAAATGGCTTTTCTACTGTGGGGCCTGATCGACTGGTTGATATCCTCGGGGGTAGGCAACACTTCCGGCGACTTATGGGGATAAGTCGTTGGGCAGAGTGAGTGATGCGATTTTCTGGGGGGATTTCGAGTTGGTCCAATTGGGGCTTGGGCTTTTTGATTTGGGGATGAGAATCGGTTTGTGTAGAGGAATTGTTTATCAGAATGATATTAAGGAGGGTAGAGCTTCAATATCCTCGAGATTTCTATTTACACGTTTCTGAGCTTACTTTTGAGAAGCACGATAAGCTGATACAGTGTGTTCGAAAAGGTGTGTCTTATCTCGTAGACAGTCTCATGCCAATTTTCGTTTGTCACCTACATGAAGAGTTAGGAAACATCAAGTTGGGAATATCACGCCTAACCAGCGACGCCATTTACATGGTAGTAGAATAAAAACTAAAATTAATATTTGGTTGAGCCAAAATCTCCAAAGTCATTTGGAGATATATCGTCTGCCATATTCGAAAGGTACCTCGAAGAAACTTTTGGACCACCCTGTAAGCAATTACAGACTGTCCCAGGTAGCACAAAAAGTTGGGCCAATATTGGCTCCAATATTGGCCCAACTTTTTGTGCTACCTGGGGTAGGCCTATGTAGAAGTAATTATATGACATTTTTATGTATAAGTGACGCATAAAACTGAGATATTGAAATTATACGTCGTATTATAGACTTCGGATAACTTGCGTCTCCCTTCATCGCTGACTACCCCTTATAGGGAAATGTCGTGTTGTTGTTGTTGTTGTTGTTGTTGTTGTAGACAAAGACATTGCAATACAAAAATAATATTCTACCCAGTATATCTGCAGTTAGTATATGACTAACAGACGAAAGCATCAGAAATGCCGCGGACGGTCTGGCACAACCTATGCTACTTCTACCTGGCGAGTGCAGGTGTCTGTATTCATACAAGTCTATTTAGGTAACCATTTTAAATCTGAAATCAACAACTGATATTAACTAATAAAAGCATAATATGGTATATTATAAAGATTAAAAATGACTTCATGCTCGCTGTGTATTTCCACATAGCATCATCATTATGAGTCATCAGTCATGAGATGACCAAGTCGTAAATTACTGCTACCGTTAAATAGTGTTTGAAGACCCTTGGAAAAATATCAGCCTGTAAAATAAGTCCGTACAAGACAGTAAATTCCGCCAACACAAGTCCCGCGTGAGCCCGTCAGGACGAATGCAAGAAGTTGGGAGTTGGGGGGGTTAGAGGGGGTCGAAAGAGTTTTGGATTCCTTGTAAGATGTTGGTGTTGCCAGCCAACTCCATAGACCCGCCCTGGGGTTGGCTTGGCTGGCTGGTTGGTAGCAGAGTCATGATTTAGAGTCCCGAGTCCCTTCTCTCTTTCTTATCAGACAAGGAGGAAAATCCGCGGGCCCCGCCGGGTCAGGCCGTAAATTTTCGCCATCAGCGCATCCCAGCCACTCATTTATATCCAAAAAGGGGAGAAACGTGAAGGAGGAAAAAAAGGAGGGAGAAAACAGGGAACACACAAAAAAAACGAAGGAGCAGGGGACAACGTCTGACAGCCGTAGCGTCACCCTTGGATCTCCATCTCGCGCGATGGAAATCCATCCACCAGGGGGATATCCTGGGGACAATTCAGTAATGCCATCTATACATTTAAAAAACCACTAAAATATCAGAACTTATATGTGTGTATATGTATCATGTATGTATGCATAAGTATATCCATATAGAGTATATTGACTATGCTCATAACATTTCACACTGGGTGCTGACTTTCTAGCATATAACCCAGTTGTAGATACGTTACGTCGTTTATAATCGAGAGAAGGGGGGGGGGGGNTGGGACAATCGATATGTCGTTCGAAGCATTAGTATCATTTTCAGCTGAAAGTCCAATCCCGAAATGAGATTTAAGGGGGGGGGGGGCGGTATTAGAGTGTCCTTAAACCGTTTAGAGGGAGAGAGACTATAATATGAGTGGTTATCTCCTTCACCCCCCCCCCCCCCCCCCCAAGCTTCGTTAACTAAATAAAAAAAAAAACTGTTTAGTGTCCTTATCGCCAGATTCGCGCACACGGTGCCTAGATTTATAACCTACACCAGAAATAAAGATTTGGTGGGAGGGAGCAGCGCCCCATTATCCATATACTGGAGGAACGTGCGAAATTACTAATCGCGTCATATTCATTAAAATTTGTAAAATTAAAATCGCAGCAATAAGAATTCAAAATATTCACATTGCATCAGATTGCTTATTGTACCTCTTCAGCATTTTCATGGAGCAACTCAGGATTTCATTGATCGAGCGTAGTCAGCATCTCAGTGTGTGTAGGCTAGCAAGTTTGGTAGGGTAGGGGTGGGTGGGTGGTATCGGGTTGGCGATCATGAAGAATGGAGCGCGATAGCTCTATCGCTATATGAGAAGGAGCCAGAGGGCAACCCGTCATCCGAATGGCCTGGCTATTTTCATTTGGAGAACTCTTTTCACTGCGGGTAGTCCTACGGGAAGGACACACACAATGCGGAAGATAAGGAGCAAAGTTTGGGCCTTGCATGTTTGCAAGGCGGAAAGATTGCTGCTGTATAGGCACTGGCTATCTTGATGGAATTTGGGTCTGGTTGTGTCGTAAATTCGCCAGAGGACCAGGGGCATATGAAATTGCAAAGAGGGGTACCTTGCTTTGATCTAGTCAAAAGCATATAGCCTTACAGGATTGGTGTGCAGGTTTTTTTTTTGTAAGTGAGAACTGAATAGCAGGTCAGGATCTAGGCATAGTCCGATATCCTAGTAATGGTGACGAATAGCATGCAAAACCTGGTGGTAAATCCAGCAGGTCGGACAAGAAGGTATTGGAGAAGGGTCGAGCCAGCTAGAGCTCCGGGATAGAATCCTGAATTCCCCGTCCCCCTCCCTCCCCTTGTTTTAATTATTTCTTGTTGTTTAGTCGGTATTAAAGCAGCTTATCGGAGAGTAGAAGGGCTCAAAGCGCTCATGATAAACGGTGGGCCCCGTGACATTCTCTGGAAATTTATGGCCATCTTTATCATCCCCATCGGAGCGCGCCAATAGCCAGGGCTTGCCAGTGCGGAATTACCGACTTAATCCAGCAGGGCGCGCAAAAAGTTTTTGGGGGGCCAGCAGCAGCAGCGTGTCCCATCGGGAAAAGGGCCGGCTCCTCTGACTGATGGGCCTCCTAATGCCCTTCCTCCTCCGGGACCTCCGAACGGGATTTGCCCCCTAGACTTAATAGCCCAGGCCCCATTATAGCGGCGAGCTCATCTCGATTGCTGCCAGGCCTAGTCAGCAGGTGTGGCCACCCTCGCCATCTTTGAATGCACTATGGTGGGGGTAGTCACGTGGTTCGGATGATGGCGTGTCGCGGCGTGTCTGAACGTGTCAGCCATTAATTCCGGGGCAGTGGTAAATCCTGGGGTCGTCATTGGCATGCATCAGGACAGGAATCGTCATGGCCATTTCCTGGCAGTAACGACGAGGCGTCCCGGGCTAATTAAGCGATTATTCAAATTTTGGTGGGTCTGCCTGAGGAAGCTGGGAAGTGCACCTCCGAAATGCGGCAGGACAAGTTCCGCTTGGTCTGATTCGCCCGCATTGGAGAAGTCAGGGTCCGGAAGCTAGCAAGGGGAAGGGGAGGGAAGAAAGTTAGCGTCGGCAGGGGATGTGATGGAAACTCTGCTGGTTCCACGCCAAGGGATCTTTTTGTAAAGCCCGTCGGTGGGCTAAAGCTTCCGCAGCGCAAACGGAAGCGAATGCCTGCTGGCATCTCCATCCGTCTCGCTAAGGCCTGCTCCAAGGGACTGCGGTCACTGCTGCAAGTCCGGATTAGACCCACGTCAAAACCTCTGGACCCCAGGGGGACTCAACCACCACACTCATGCTTGCAGGTGAATCCGGGACACATCACTTCATTGGGAGACCGGATGACAGGAGAAGGGACGGACTTTATACCGACAGTACCAGCACACGATTTGGAACAGAAATAACCTTCTTGCTGGAGATTCAATAAGGTCAGGAGGAACCTTTTCAGCGACACTTCAAAGGCAAAACTAATTTGAACATTAGGCTTTCCTTTTAGTTCAGGATGTTGACTGACAACACTTTCATTTAATTTGTGCTTTTCTAGAAGGAAAAGGAGAACGTTGACTGAGGACTACAGTATAGGTACCGGTACTGCATGTTATTTCAGAATAAACAGATCGAATACACTACGTCAGTTGCACGCCCATAACGCGTGGTGTCTGGAGCGGCCTGACATGCAAATAATACCCACACAATCCTCGATGTCCTGAAAAATGTCTGATCTCATCTACCAATTAACCGACATAATACTACTAATCCTCCGATGACTCTTCTATATTTTGTCGCTTTCAGCTCGTCGCACTGTGTTATAGGTTTACTGTTAATGCAGTAGGCCTATAGACCCATAACACTGATCTGGCCTAGAGAGTTTATTTTTTTATTTAGGACTGTGTATTGTGATGTGGCCCATGAGAGTCAACATGATTGTATGATGAGGTGATGAGGACTGTGACACTTTGCAGACAATAGGTGGAATTACTGCACTATACTTCTGTATACAGTATTAGTGCAGGAGGTATAGATATGCAAAAAAGCCCTTCATCGGTACATCAAATTAGTGCAGTAATAAGTTGTGCAAGATGAATGTCTTGGAATAGTAATGCCCATAAACGGAATCAATTAATTTTTGTGTGTTTTCCCTCACAATTTTAGAGGCAATGCGACCATATTTCCTCAAATAATATTTTTATAGATGATTAACCGAACAAATAACTTCACAAGGCCAATACCGAATTGCACAAAAATAATCACTTGTCGTACGTCACACATAGCAATTTGTTCCGCTTCTTATTCCAACCCTTCATTATTTCATGCACGCTTCGTATTGTTTTATTGGAATCCCGTTTTTCCATTCCCCCAGAATCACGTTCGGCCTCCAAATTTCCTACAGACCCACTTTTTTGATGTAGAAGCCGATTTGACTAAACCTTCATGTCGTCGGAACTGTAGTCATTAATTTTAACGATCTCATAATGTTGTATTAGATATGTAACGATGCAAGCATACCAGTTTTTTTCTTCCCCTCTAGCCCAGGAAACTCGGTTGACACCGCTCTGAATAGTTATTACACGATGATATCTATGAATCCCTCCCCACTCCAAAACCCCCAATGGCTCCATTAAGAAAACGGCTATATCTCGTAATTAATTTATGCAAAATAATTAGCGCAAGAGTGACGTACATAATAATGATGATGAAGATAGGACCGAATTGGAGGAATGGTGTAAAAGCAGACGGGCTTTTCTCTGGTCGTTATCTCCAGTTGGAAATCTGCTCCCTGGCTCCCGAAGAAGAACATCCAAGCGAGTGGAAATGGATTGCTGCTATCAGGATGCCGGACTAATGTGCTCCGGAATTTTAATAAGGGGGGTGCCAGAGCGGAATGAAGAGTCACCATGGCATGCAGCGTGTCACTAGTGATAAGAACTCGGCTGAATGGAAACCGATTCTCAAGTGCAAGCTCTATAATGTACAGGGCCAGTTCTCGGCTTGTTTGTGTCAGAAGAGGGCTGTGGGCTCGGAAATTGAGACATAATTTTCATTACTTGAGGACCTCGAGTTCATTTCTTGGTCATTTGCACGATCCTGCTGAGGGTGCTAGGGGAACGACCCTGGCGACGCCCATATATTTGGTGGCAGAAAATTTAACTAGTAACATGGTGGATACCATTATAAATTGTCCATAATAACACCTGGCGCCTGAAAACGAAGTGTGTCAATTACACCTTTCATAAAGTCCCGAGACATATACTGACTTTCGGATTAGTCATGTGTATGACACACCATACACACCCTGCATGCAGGACAATAACAAATGTCGCCATATTTGGTCCAGATTAAGATACCACATACTTTTTCGGAAAGTATATTACGCTACTTTCTGCTCATTGTTTGCGACCACATTTCGTATTTGCCTGTGTCACAATTGGCGGAATTTGGCCTAGCAACAAAAGCTGAGTGTAATGAGGGCCAGATTGCGGCTGGTATCCCCCGCACAATAAGAATGGGCCGACGTTGACGACGCCTGTAAATGGCATAATGGATGTTGTGGGGATCATTGTCAGAGAGTTGACAGGCGGCGGAGGCTTCTTGACAGATCAACAATCTCGGCACAAGTGTGTCAGGGTAAGCTGTCATCGATGACAATGGCACATTCACTGCCAAATAAGGCTATAGCTGTAGAAGCGAGACTTATAGCCTTTCAGCTGATTGCCGCCAAATGGGCTCACGTGCTGTGCCTGCTCCATCACCCGGAATTTTGAGGGCCGAAAATTTTCCGGGCAAATATATATCCGGAACCGAGTATATATAGGATGGAGTAATGATTCTGTGACCTGGCACCCTTGGGAGCAGGCACGCCGTCGAAGCAGGGCCGCCATCACCGCTGCAAATTAAGTGTAGGAGTTAATCCACTAACTTAGAATGGAGAGACCGTCGCCAGCAAGTTTCATCATGAGAGCCCGAGCTAGGCTGGCTGGTGGTGCGGGAAAGTAGAACGTGTAAATTTTTACCGAAAGGGAACATGGAGTTGATAAAATTATCTAGTTAAGTCTGGCTTCCTCTGGGACACTGGTAATGGCTCCCAGTGTCCTTGATGTGCTCCGTAATGGGCAATTTGGGAAGCCCGTTTATGTGTTCTGACTTGCGGAAAACGGCCTTTCATTTGCACATTGCATGCTGAAGACCAGAGATGGTGCAGAAGGGCCGACCACCCCCCGGGTCCGACACTTGGATTCTTTGCCCAAAGCACCAGCAGTCGCAGCCCGCGGGTTCAATTAGCCCGCTTGCCTCACCTGTCTCATGTCACTTTTTTGGGAGGCCAGACTGCTCATCTATGGAAATCTTAACTATTTGTTAGCAAAGCCTACTTAGGGGGAAAAAAACGATTTGTCTCTCAGAATATAGGTCATATTTACTCGCATATTTATTAATCATGTGATGAGAATACCATGCCCGTATAACTGTCCATGGCATGGTAGCCTATTTGGTGATGTGAAGTCACATCTGTCCCTCATATTTGTTGTAGGAGTTTTGTTATTGCAGTGTATTTTTTAAACGGTTTCTAGCACGCTATAAAGTAAGCACGTTATACAAGTAATAATTATTTCTGTAAATTTTTAAAAGCATGAATAAAATTCATGCTCTAAACTCCTGATAACAGCTGATTATAATATTACTGTAGTTGTATTTAATTCACTGTCGTTTATTGTGCCATTCTTGCATATTTACTGATAATTTGCCTTTGGCCTACTACGTAGCTGACACATTTATTTAATTTTGAACAATAATAATTTAGTTTGCATAACACATTTCAAATTCATCTTAGTGTGTCTGCAACTGGTCTTTTTTCATTGCACAAAACTTACAGGATATTACTTAATCATAGAAAATTATAACTCTGGCACATGAAGAAACAAGATAATAAGGCTGGCGCAGCATCCAACAGCGCAATTCCTGAGTGGTCACTCGCAATCTTAGTCCTCCACATGCAACATCCTCTAAATTATGAAAAGCTTGTAAACAACAGTCAGGACAAGGTAGAAAAAAAAACCCGCAGTTGGGTAAAAAAGATTAGCACCGTAACACATCCATCACCAGCTTCATCCCATGACTTAGACTCCACCTCCCTAAAAGTACATCCTTCTCACCAACCTCTTCTACTTCTTTTTACCTTGACTCGAAAAAGATGCTGCCGTAAACACTCACCTGGAAGTTGCTCGTTAAGCGACTTCCTGAAAGCACGATTGGGTCTACGCCGTAAATTCACCCTCATTCTCCAAGACCCTTTTTCGTATAGGGTAAAACGACCATCTTTTTCTTTTCCTCCCCATCCCCTAACCCTTCTTTTTTCCCTCTTCTTCTTTTCCTTTGATTTTGCTCCAAAAGCCCGGAACTTCCCCATCAACCACACCCGTCTCCCCCATCTCCACCCTCGCTCTTTCCGACCGTAAAATCGGAATTTGAGATGTGATTAGCTCACGTTGAGGTTAAAATTTCATTAGGTCCCCCTGTTATTGTTGTTCCGCTTGCTCTTTCCCCCTTCTTCCTCCAGGGAGCATGGAAAAGGGCTGTGGATGACGATGTAGTTGTCGGCCTGTGAGCTTAGAAGGAGGCTAGTTGTTGGCCTGTGAGCTCAGAAGAAGGCTACTGACATCCCAAGAAACACCCAAAACCAGTAAGGGTGAAAATCGCGTGCATGCCCTGCACTGAATCAGGGGGGATTAGTGCAGAGCATGCAAGCGACTTTCACCCTTACTGGTTTTTGAAGATTTGGTGCTTCTCCTTATAGGACGGCAAAGGTGAGCTCAGGAGGAGGCTACATGGTCTTCGAGGGGTCTGGGGTTGAGGCTAGTCCCATTTTTGAAGTCGGAATTGTTCCCGCCCTGGCACTCCATATACATGAGCGTGCTGGTGGCAAATGAGTCCTGGAGGAAGCGAATTGGTACGGGTGATTTCCCTTCTTTGGAGCGAACATGCATTATGGAAGGTAATTGCTTTCGTGAAGGAGATTTTAAAGTAGCAGAAAATGCCGGTTGGGCACGACAATGGCTTATTAATGCAGATCTTTATTTAGCGAGCTGCTGCCTCCAGTGTTGGTAATTACGGCCGTCAGAAAGGGAAGTCCCGGAGGAACATTTCCATGATGTGATGGCGCATAAAGGCTCCGGGGGCGCCTTGCGAAAGGCGAAAGATTATGAATTTGGCTCATTTCTTCAGGGAGCCGCCGCCCATCCATCCCTCCTTCCATTATGGGGCTCCCTGCTCCTAGCAAGCAGAAGCAACCTCACCGACATCCGAAGAAAGTATAAAGAAGTAAATTATGACTTCAGCCCACTTAATAAATGGATGTTGGGAGGTGTACGTTTCGTTCCGAAGCGCTCCTAAAAAGAGGCGCGAGATGAGGAGATAAGTGACGTACTTTTTTTTGTAGAACTGTTTTTTTTGGTGAACACTTTTTTTTGTGTGTATCTCAAAGTCTGGACGGTGCATTTGACAAGGGTTGGGCAAGCGGGGCTTTTCTGATTGATGTGTGCCGGAAGGCGAGACTTTACCCGCCTGCCGCTATTGGCGTTGCTGTCGTATCAAGATGGATGACGGCCCGTTTGAGAAGGACCATATGGCACACCCACTTTCTTTTCATTCTCCTAAAGTTCTCCTGTTTCTGTTTCTCGCCGCGGCTTTTTATCTAGATTGACCGCCAAAAGGGACGGGGCATGGGGGTATTAAAAATTGAGAGTTCCAGGAACATGGGGTGCACCAAATCTGACATTTTACCGATTCGGGCAATCTGTAAAGGGACGGGTATGGGATCTGTCACTTGTGCTATCATTATTGACATGCACACTTCCTATCTGCTATTTAGGGAGGATATGCATATTTTCTGTAAAAATGAATACACAAAGTTGCAATATACAATGGGGAGTGGTAACGTCACGCTATTGTGAGATGCATGTTGCAGGTGCTACCCCCTGGTATACTACTAGAAAAACATGCAAATGATGGCCGCCATGGGTTTGCACACATCCCCACCTCCAATCATCTCCTCCTCCCCCATGAGCAACCCCCCTCACCATTCTACCTGAGCAACCTTCCAGCCCAATCTTCAGAGGCCCCGTCCGCTGTTTGACTGGCACCTCATTTCGCACATGACAGCAGACTTCGTCCGCTCGTCACGAACGCTTCACGCAAACCTCGCATTACCCAAAGCGTTTCTCCTCTAGAGAAGAAGAAGAAGAGAGAGAAAAAAAAAGTGAATAAATAAATAAAAGTGAAGGGACCTATGGTGGATATGTGCGAGAGGGGCGGTGATTGGTTACCCACCATATGTGGGCGGTGCAGGTAACCTTTTTGAATGATGGCTGGAAAATGTTGTGATAAGACCTGGGGTATATGTGGCATAATCTTATGGGTTAAAATGAGTCTGGTCCGATAAGTGAGCCGTGTCTGCTCAATTACATGGAGAACCAAACGATGGTCTATTCGTCAACCACGTGGAGGGCTGATGGTGTTTATTTAAATTTGGAGGGCCGTGGACATGATAGATCATGTGGGCCTCCTTGGCGAAACAAACACTTCACTTTTCATTTCTGCTCATATTTATGGGCTATGGGTTATGGGATGGGACACATGTAGCACGTTGTAATTGAGCACCTTGAAAGACAAATGTGTCGTCTTCCCTCTGGTGCACGTTGTGGGACACGTGGGTTTTAAATTATTTTGTTACAGTGATTTTTAATATATATATAGGCCGAAAGATTAAGTATCTAGAAACTTGCAATACTTCAATCCCATAAAAAACAAACACCCTTTTAAAAGCATAAAAAGTCAAGAAATCAGGTTGAACCAAAATGGCGCAGTTTCATCCAGATTAGAGTTAATTAGCGTGTGTTCCTAAGTCGGAAAGACATCTGGCGGTTGTCACGGGGACACTTATACATTTTTTGTGTGTGTCCCCCAGTCCCCCTGAAGCGCCCCCAGCGACACGACCTGCCAGAGGACTCGTATAAGATGTGACACACGTGCAAAAAGAAAATGACAGCAGCAGCAAGGAGGACTGTAATCTTTAGGGATTCTGACAAGCCAACCTGCTGCGGCGCAATGTTCTGTTTTCGGACTGGGGCGTACTGCACCAGTCCTGTCCGATTTGGCGGTTACAACTCGTAGTGAAACTCACGCAGTCTAAAAGTATTCCTACTCCAGCGTAAATATTGTACGCAATGCCAGAGGGTTGCGAATCAAGGGGTGTCACCAATGGTGAAACCCCCTGTTTTGGAATGCGCATGAAATATAGGCGAGTTGCGCTTTTTTTTTTAGGTGGCAGTTGGGACATTTAGCGATGTCGCAGTTGTACGGTATAATCATGACGTTGATCCTGTCTCGAGGCTGATAGATGAATCCATTGTGCAGATGTGCTGAACACCTGTGTGGAAACAGACAATGCAATGAGGAAATATTTTTTGTGCGAAAAAAATGGCGTCGCACATGCGATACAAGCAAGCGCATATTTTAGCTGGTAATATTTGGCAAATATTAGTAAATGGGAGCCGATTATTGCATGCAGGCTAATTGGTCGTATCAATCATTACCTGGATGACGTCACTCAAGATTTGCACTTCTGCTCCATCAGAAAATGTCGCAAGCAGTATGATGCGATTAATGTCCAACATTGTACATACAATCGTATTACTCTGGCCACTCATGAGCCTAAGCCGCGTTTGAAAAAGTGATACGTAAGCCTTAGAGTCCTATTGTAGAAGCCGTATTATTAGCAGACAGAAATCTCTCCCCTAGTTGCTGGTCATGGAGTGCGAGACACAATGGCGGCAACCATTAAACCTATCAGCTGCAAAAGAGAGCCAGGACTCTTGTATCCATCAGCAGACATGCTGCACCGCCCCTCACCTGGAAAACCCCCTACTTCCGCCCCTACACCTCAAATATTGTCGAATCACCCTGGAACAATACTGCCGCTCCAGAGGTGATGACGGCCACTGAGCATCATGACTCTGCAGAATAAAAAGACCCTTCTCATATATTCAGTATAATATTCACACCCCACCATGAAAATCTTACCCACATTTTATGATCTGACCATCCCCTGGTTCTAAAAACGCGTTATGGAATATGAAGATAGGACACTAAGAGTCGGATGGTCACTTCAGGTGAATAAAGTGGGGTGTTGGGGGCAAGGTGGATGGGAGATGATGGGGGCAAGTGGGTCGGGCCATGCCTTTCATGTCAGTGTCCGTCCGTCCCCCACTAACAACCCATGTCGGCTGCAGGAATCCGATTCCGCACATACCAGGCGTCAATCGCGCCAGAGGAGGAACCACATTCCTTCCACCACACTCGGAGGAAAAAGAAAAAAAAAATGAAAAAAAGGAAAATGGGGGAGAAGAAGAAGAGCATTTTGCTGTCAGTAGAGTGAATATGCAGGCATGGGGAGAATTTTGGCTTGCGATTCGGCGTGTGGCTTTATGAGAATATCTGAACCGTACCCAAAGACACTTCGTTCGTGTTGGGCCAAGACGAGGAATTTGAATTCACCTGCTTCAACATGTAACCAGTTGTATGATGGTACATCCGGGTCGGAATATCTGAGTCATTTTTATAGCATGAACTAACATCATTAGGCTCATATGAAAATGAGAAAATCATTTACCTGATGTAATTGTTGCTAATATGCATGCACAAAATTCTAATTGCATTACTCACGTTTTTCTCAAGGGAATTTGCGATTCTGGAATTTATACTCAGAATTATGTACCCAATTACGAACAAACTGTCACGTCCCACATTCCTGCGACCTGTTGTCGAGGGCAGTCACATTTTGTGAAAGGGTCATTCTGGCAAGGGATAGGGTAGGGACACACACAAAAAAAGGCTCAGTGTAATTTACTTAAATTCCGGAGGGGGCAGGCAAAAGAATCTGAATCCAAGTGCGAGAGATGATTTTAGCCCCACCAGCTCGACTCGGCGAATGTGACAAGAGTGAGACAAGTTCCACGTCACACTGTCAGAAAATCCCTGGCAAGGAAAAAGCTTCATAAAAGTTGAAAATTGGTAATGAGACAAGGGAAGCAGTCGTTTTAAATCAGGCAAGAAATAAGAATTAGATTCCTAACTCCGCTTACATTATACGCTCCCCCTAATTGGCTGAGCCCGCCAGTTTTAATTTAATTCATAAAGCGACCGGATTTTTGAAACGTAAAAAAAATCAGTCCCGGCTGTCGGCCATAAGTTCGGATTCGGACGAGCAAGTTGTCTGTGAACCGTAAAGCTTATTCTCACGATGCGCTTCCTCTTTGTGGTGTTATGGGCACTGGTTACCATGGCCGGAACTGGCCGGATATGGCTTCGATGCGAATATTGTAAAAGAATTTGTGCAAATATGTGCCCTTCCGCGGAACTACTTCGTCTCAGTGCACCTTCCGGCGGATGGATATTTATCGAATATGTCGCAGCGCCATACAGAGAGCACAAGAGGTAGTCTTTTGTGTTGTAGTGTGTTCCCCTGAAGACTTGATAGGTTATAAAAGTCAATAGCCGATAAAGGCAACTCTGTGTGCTAATGGCTTGCTCCGGGAAAGCATTTTGTACAGTGTAAGCCCGGTTTGAAGACTACGCGAAGCAGCCATGAAAAGCCCGAATTGTCCGATCATCGCGGAATAATCAGGTATAAAAGGCAGTCTTTAACTCTTTGATGCCGATTATTAGAACACTAAAAAAGGGGAAAGGCTAGGCTTCTGAAGTATACTTTAAAATATTTTTACGGTCGAGCCCGTTGGTAACATTCTGCGGGGGGAAATTCTGTTATGTCGACGGCTCCCCCGAACATCCTGAGAACCCTTTCCAGACATTAGCACTGCATTTTGTCAAGAGTTTCGAGCTAAATTATTAATTTCACGGGCGCATTTCTGGGCGTTTTACTTTCGCAAATGGAATCGGGATTCTTTACGGTGTAGTTACGGTTTACGCGCTCGTAAACCTTTTGTGAAACTGTCACCTGCAGAAAAGTTTCAAGTGGGCTCAGAGTCTATTTACCCGTACATGGGGTGGTGAGGAAAGCTTATTCTTTTCTTTCATTTTTTTTTTTTTTTTCCCTTCCGATATGGCCTTCCGTTTTTCAATTTTACACACATTCAGGGTGCGATGCTCTTTCTTGAACTTGTCGCCGACAAATGGAAAATTGGCCCTAGGTTGGCGGGTGGACAGCAACAAAGTCATGCAGGTAATCGGTGGTTTCCATGCGGACTTTAACCTGCTGGATATGGATTCTTTTCGGTACTATATCACTCAGCAGCTGGATTCAGCCATTTTGCATGCGGCATAAAAATACTAGAAATCTTATTGTTACGAAAAGGGTTGTTGATAGCGCAATATTTATTGCCTTTTGCTTGGCGAGTTTTAAATGATGTCGAGTAATAAAATATCGGACTTGTTATGGGGTAGAGATGTGAAACCTGCTTTGTTAGATAAGTGGCATTGATTATAATATTTTAGCATGTGATAACAACAACCTTTATTTATTTGCTAAATTTATGAACTTTAGTGGGATTCCGTGTCACTATTTTTTCATCTGCGAGGTACTGAATAAGTCTCCGATTCGCCGGCTGGCAGCCATTAGTAATGCTTAATAATATTAATGCTCATCATATTCATAATATTATTCAGACAAACGTGTATGCAGGGTGAACTCCTATACTATAGCTATAAGCGGAGAAGCACTTTGAACTTATAGCTTTCATTTGGCTCCCCATTTGCTGAGATTCTAACAAAATCTGTGGTACGCTTCCCTGCGCATTATATTGAACATATCGGTATTAATGCCATTTTAATTTTAATTATTATCATATTCCTTTGGAGGTACGTAGCATTCAATGAAAGTTCTGGCCATCTTTGAGAAAACCACACACCTTATAGGGTTAACCATCACATTCTCAGCCACCTCCTGAAATATTTTGGTAGACAGAGCACCATGCATGTCTGGGTTGAAACTTCGGATAATGTAAAGGTTCAAAAAGTGTGTTTGACATGTCTTTGCTTTGGATATCGTCTTCGATGCGTTGGATGAAAGACTAGGGAGTCTGGCAAGCGACGACCGCCATAAAACGCAAGAGAGCCCATTCCCACGTCATCATAATCTTCGATGCCGGTGAGTCAGTAAAATGAAGTAGAATAGCGCCGATCGTAACGACAGATAACGAAGTGCTTTAATTAGGGCTTGTAGGCACGAAAGAGTCATTCCCTTATCTCGAATGTACTCCGCGAGCTTTACGACAGATTAGGCTCGCAAATTGGGGGCCTTCCTGTCGTGCAAGACTTCCCAGCCACTGCTGGAAATAACACCTTCAATTTCGATCTATGAGACTCGTGGTGGATCCTTCGAACATTACACTCAACACCAACAGTAGCTAGAACTACAACTGCACTCCAAATAATTCTATTGTGTAATTTTATTTTAAAAAAATTGCTGAATTTCACGTGTTAATTAACCTGCCCATCATTTAGATACACATCTGCGGCTAGTGCATAGATGGGCAATACCATAGCTAATCTGGTCGGAAGCTGTTTTCATTTTGAGCGCAATTATTTCATCGCACATTGCACCTAATTTATAGCAACGTAACCATTAGCGACTATTGTCGCGCTGACCACGCGAACTGGGATTGGGTAAGGTGGGAACCGTGATAAATGGAACCTGTGGCGACGATAAATAATTGGCAGGGAGTCTGTTTATCCTTTTTGTCCGCTGTATCTGGCTTGGATGGCTACGCGATGGCATCGCGTCCGCGGGACCTAATCTGGACATGGAATCGGGACAGCGCGCCACGATAATGGATCGGACTGAACACGCAGCCTGTTCCGGCCATAGCCCGGAATGGTAAAAAAGGGAAATGAGTAGTGGGCCTCCGACAGAGAGAGACTAGTCAAGTGTGGCGCTTTTGGGGAGACCGGAAAGGCGGGGCTTAGAGGGGTCCCCCACTTGAAGCAGCGCCATCTATACTATGATTCATACACCAGGGAATTGCTGGACCATTCGCCAACAGCTAGTTTATTTGTGGTGGGTGGCAGAAGGCGTAAACCAGACCTAAGGCTGTTTACAAGACAAAATTCTTCCAACCCAAAATTTATGGGCATCTCCATAAGGCAGGCACAGGAAGACATCCGTATGTTGACATCTTTGAAGAAGGAGCATCCAAGGCATTTTCTCAATATGGTAATGCCTGCCCGTTGAAGCCACCCATAAAAGTTAATACCCCAGTTATAAGCACATCCTTTGTACAAAATAATGCTCTCTTGCTAGCCCTTTAATAGGATGGGCTATTTTTTTGAACAACTCCACCCCTACTATCTGCACGGTTTTACTTTCCAAGAAAATTTATCTAGAGGTGGAAATCTTGTAATTTTTTGTGCTGAATAGCTCCCACTTGCATGCCGAACAACACTTTGGGGCCCGAGCGTTATTATGGTTATTATGAGCAGAACACCAGTCTTTTTTCATACCCGAATTTTTGTGGTGCTAGCTCCAGGAATGTTTAAAGCGCCAAATTGTTACCGAACACTGCAACATGAATGTCAGTAATTGTAATAAATAGGAGGTCAAAAAAATAAACTGACCAAATCGCATTTTCAAGAGGATGAACACTTATCATCGGACAAAAATCTTACGAGCGATATTAGCTGCAGATTAGTTTTTAGTTATTTTTAAGCACTACATAGAGACCTTCATGTGAACCTGGTGAATTAATGCGGTTGGGTCCCATTGACCCCTCTGCACTAGAGTGTAATCAATGCCCGAAGGACTTCGAACCAGCCATGGTGTGTGCATTAGCCTCTGACCCTAAAGAAAGATGGCATGAGGGGAAAGGAGACCAACCAAGTCAAGGCTCCAAACTATTTTCAAGTGTGTGAAGCCGCTTGAATATGGTTATTCCGGTTTTTCCATGGCGACAGTTATTGAAAAGAGTGACCTACGATAACCGGGCTAGCAACTTTTTTTTTCAAAAAAAAATGGGGGGTGGTCCAGTGTCAGGTAAAAAGTAGCGCCTAGTTTTTCCCTTTATCGCTGGTAAAACTCAAAGTGACATTAGGGTTAATTTTTCTCGGACTCTAATGTCACTTTATGTGCGTAACAGTGACAAGAAGTGGCTAATCAAGTAGGAAATGTAAATATGTCCAGATGGTGTCAGACTATTTTTTTTCTCTCTGTTTACCCGTCGCATCATACATTGTTGAGAAAATACTGATAGTCCCATGACGTTAAGTCTAGATGTTTCATTAAGATCAATTTGGCGATATTGTTGCACGACAACTCCCCGGTTTTCCCCTTCCTAATGCGAATTGACTGGATAAGCATTGGATTCTCGAAAATAACGAGCTTGCACAGCCAAGTTGGCGAATCCAACCCAGTTGTCATTTTCAATTTTCTTCTGCTTTTAATAGGATACAGTAGCTGCGCAATTTGAAGCAACTCGAATGGGTAAATAGCTCTTTAATGAATCCTCCCGTTGCAGATGTCATCTCTCTCAAAGCTTTCCAGACAAGCGTGACAATTAGGTTCACCAGAGCAGTTTTACCAATAACATGAAAGTTGCGCAAAGTTTCCCTGTTTCAAGTAAACCCCCTTAATGCCCATCGATCTTCAAGTTATAACAAATTTAGCGACTCATCAGAACAAAGTTTACTCAAAGAAGTGCCACCTACACTTGCTTGCACAAACTGACCCATTCTTTGAAAACTTAATATGTAATTGTAAATACTGACACAATGAGTGCAATAGTCACTATAATGTGACTCTG
>JYFJ02004050.1:0-56219 GCA_000934665.2 Catajapyx aquilonaris
TGTAGCTTATATCAAAGCAGCTAAAATTATCAGCCAATATAAATATAGCCAAATTATTTAGCTATATTTATTAGCTAAATTATTTAGCTATATTTATATTAGCTAAATTTATATCAGCTGATAATTTTAGCTGCTGTGATATAAGCTACAGTACTTTATTTAGCTATATTGATGTTAGTTAATATATAGCTTCCTTGATATTAGCTATATTGATATTAGTTAATATATAGCTACCTTGATATTAGCTATATTGATATTAGTTAATATATAGCTTCCTTGATATTAGCTATATTGATATTAGTTCACATATAGCTTCCTTGATATTAGCTATATTGATATTAGTTAATATATAGCTACCTTGATATTAGCTACTTTGTTCAGCTATTTATGTCAGCTGTTAATATTAGCTATTTTAGCTATAATTTAAGTTTTACGGCCTTTTAATTTCATTGAATTTTTTAAATATCAACTGTTGATTTTATCAACTCGATCTATTCCCTCCCGCGTACCCGGTATCTGACCCCATCTGTATGTTACACGGTCGTGTCCTCTTCCAGGTGTGTACGACTACACCGTGTTGGAGACGGACTACAAGAACTGGGCCCTGGTGTCCGCCTGCTCAGAGGCTGAGGACCAGCAGGCATACCAGTACGTGATGATCCTGTCCAAGCACAACGAGATGTCGGTGGACAAGGAGCTGGAGCTGAAACACAAGCTGAGGACCAAGGGTCTGTACATCGGGAGGATGAAGCAGGTCGATCACACACACTGTCACTAATAAATTATTAAGCGCGATCGACTCAACTCTCGTCATCACGCTTAATATTGCCCCCCCTACTCATCACTCAAGCATTTATGCGGTTTCAGAGTTTGCAACCTTTTTTTTGTGTGTGCACTTGGACCAATAAAACTCTGTTCGACTCTAGACCCCGGTTTCTTATCCCTCATCCAATTACAGCGATGGAAAGTTGGGCAACAATCTAATTACTCTAATTAGTAGAAAAGCTGCGTGCAATGCATGCTCGTGACTGGCATTACGCAACAATTGTAATTTTTGGCTGCACAATGCTTGATCCTATTCGTCGCAATTTTTCTGCATAAACGAATCTGTAATTTGCTAATTGCTCGTGTGAACTCACGGAATGAGCCAATTGCATAAATAGCAGTAGTGACTTGCAACTAAGTCACTCTTACAAAATGTTGTTCTTCAGGCGAATCTTGCCGTTCGTGGTGACAATAGTCGCGGTATGGGCCGGATGCAACGCTCCTCAGAAGGAGTTCGACATTGTCAAGGTAAGTGTCACCGAAAGTGTCACTTAACAATTCAGTGATATATTTTTGGGGTGGTCAGTTCTTAGGCCCATGGACCATCCACTCTTTTCGAGCACCAGACGGAGCAGAGCCGCCCTTAAGATGTATAAAGGTCGACTTTGCCCCTAAGGGTTTCAACCAGTACCATGCCAATCTGACCGGTAACCTACTGTTGGACGGTAGCTTCTACACTGACGACGGACCAATGACGGTGGACGACCCGGAACATCCAGCGAGAATCAACATCACCTGGAAAGGACGTGAGTAAAGTATAGCTTCATGCGTGAAGACATGACCTCTGACTTCTCTGTACAGGTAATTACTTCATGACCATCCTGGAGTCTGATTACGACAACTACGCGGTGGTCAACGGTTGTGCTGAAGACGATGGGTTCAACCTGGCCAGTTATTCCAGCATATTCACACGATACCCGGATTTTCCGGACGACAAGGTCAAGCGGGTCAAGAAGTCGTTGGAGGACATTGGAATAGACACGTCCCTTCTGTTCAAAGTGGACAATCGCGACTGCTAAACGCGTCTTTACAACTCAACAATGTATCAGCCTAACCTCTAGTTAAATGGTGCTTGTATAACAACAGTGCTGAATATACTGTGTAGAGAAGGGTCAATAAAACGAGGGTCAGTGCTCTTGACCAGTTTTCGGAGTGGTCATTTCCCTCCCAATGATGTCAACTAACCCAATATACCTGTTTTGGGACAGGGCAAAAACTGTTGGGTATAAAAAGGAGACGAGTTACACATCACCAGGTAGGCTACACAAAGACACTCAACATGAAGGTCCTGGTCCTGCTGGTGGTCACCGGGTTGATGCTGGTGGTCAGAGGTCATCGCATCCAGACCCAACCGGGATTCGAGGCAGCAAAGGTAAAATGGTCACTCTTAGGTCATTCAGTTTGGGGAATATGCCCATGCCCATTTGTTGCAACATGATAGGATGTAGGCTACAGTGTTTACACATTGTTAGAATAAAACGTAATGGGTAGAATTTTCGTCCCACTGCTATAGCTACTGCTAACTTATATGTTAGCAGGGCCAATGTTGGGAATGGTTACTACTAAGTTAGCAGTAACTAGCAGTGGGACGAAAATTAGTTAATTTTTTAATAATGGGTCATTACTTCAGTCATTGGGCGTATGGTATGTGATCGACTTCTGTGGTCCTCCGGAGGAGTTGGAGCTACGTTGTTTCCAGTCCAACTTTAGTGCCATACCGGACACCAAGTATATCCAGGTGGTGTCCCAAGGGGTCAGGCCAGATGGTTCAATAAAGGTCATGGAGGGCAACGGGACAGCGACTGACCCGAATGACCAGGGACGAATGGAAGGGACGTATGATAACGGTAAGGTTTCTCTGGTCTAAAGTGGGTTAAAATCGATTAACCAAAAAAAAAAGGTTTTGCTTACGCGTAATCATTAGTAATTAATTACCAGTAATCATTGTGCTATGATTTTTAAATAAATTGAGTGTGATTTTTTTATATAAATTTCCAGAGCCCTTGGAGGTGATAGCGGTCAACTATGATTATGACACGTATTTAACGGCGGTGGCTTGCACCAAGGCTGGTAAGATGAGCCGGGTTTACATCGTAAGTCGCACCAGACAACTGGAGGACCAAGTGCGACAAGACCTCAAGAAGAAGCTGCAGGAGCAGGAAGTTGACATATCCAGACTGGTTGCCATCGATCAGAGCAACTGTCAGGAATAATCATGTTGTGTCATCTAAATTTATGTGCACGAGTAATAAAACAACATTTTGTGCAAATGTTTTGCAATCATTGAATTACAGCGATTATGCAACCGTCACGGCCACTTCGTTTGGTTAGTGCATGTTACTTACGTGACATATAATGAGGAGAGTAATTGCAGTCATATTCACTCAAGGTAAACTTCTGCAGGTTACGTGGGTTTTTCTCCTGTAATTACCAGTTGATATGACCTGTCAAAAATATTCGCTATTTGAGTAATAAATGTAGTGATGTATATACACAAACATATGGCATTTATGCACGAATAAGTAGACCTAAAGTGTGATAAGTAATGTGTATTATTACTTAAAATGTAGCTCACTGCACTCATTCCAATGGCATTGGAAACACGCGTCCTTGCCACTTGCGTCAGAAATAAAGTACACAATATGTCATTACGCGAGATAAAGAGTCATAAATCCTTTCTATTTAAAGACATCCATTGGGTGTCAAATCACTTTAGTAATTGCGTGTGTCTTCCGGGATATGCAATTTTTTGTACTTGACTTATGCAGGTACTGTGTAAGTGCAAAGACGTATACGTGGCTGAGAGTTTGATCGTCGCACATTTGGCAATAATGAAGCTTGGATTGATCTTTCTGACCGTTTTGGTCGCAGCAGCACGCGCGGAACCGTGCAGCATCGCGAAGTCAATTGAGGACCTGGACCTCATCAAGGTAAAGTCTCGTTATTGCCTGATTGTCACTGCGATATTAATGACTCCAGATCGATCCAGATGCTGGGCAAATGGAGCATCACAAACCTGAAGAGTCCCCACGAATTGGAGAGTAGCAGCCGATGTCTGGCGTTCAACCTATACGAGGACAGTGAAGGTAAACGGCTGTACGCAGACATGACCGGAAACAGCAATGCGGACTTCACCTTCACCGGACCCGCCGTACCCAGCTATGAACCAGGAGTAATCACAATCCACTGGAAAGACAACGGTCAGTCCAACGTAGTACCTATGTGTCTGACCCTCGGCCGAATTAATTGTTTGACATTTTCATATTTGCAGAGGCCTACGATGTCAGGTTTGTCAAGACCGACTACGACCACTACGCTGTGACTGTCGGATGCAAGCCAGGAGACAAGATGGACGTACCATCGTACATCATGATCTTCTCACGTACAACTACAATGCCGGAAGACACAGTAGAAATGCTGAAGAAGCAGCTGACAGACATCGGAATCGACATCACTGGTCTGGGTGCGGTGGACCAAAAGGACTGCTAAAATATTCTGGTCACAAATGTATCATCAGCTGCAATGAGTTGACTCAATAAATCTTTTGCCTTGAAGTAAACTTTGAGCAAAAAAAAATTAAACCCGAAACTTTTGGAGGTGGCTCCAACCCTCAAAATGCTCCTTATGGTGCGTGTAGATCACGTAAAAAAAATTAAAATAGTTTTTGGCTGGATGTGCACAATACTTTCAATAATCCGACATAATACTGTATAGAGAAGGGTCAATAAAACGAGGGCATTGCTCTTGACCAGTTTTCGGAGTGGTCATTTCCTTCCCAATGATGTCAACTAACCCAATATACCTGTTTTGGGACAAAACTGTTGGTACCGGTATAAAAAGGAGACGAGTTACACATCACCAGATAGGCTACACAGAAGTGCTCAACATGAAGGTCCTCCTGTTTCTGCTGGTGGTCACCGGGTTGATGCTGGTGGTCAGAGGTCATCGCATCCAGACCCAACCGGGATTCGAGGCAGCAAAGGTAAAATGGTCACTCTCAGATCATTCAGCCATAATTTGTTGCAACAAGGTTGCTTTATACTGTATACACATTGTTAGAATAAAACGTAATTATACGGTACTTTAATGAGCCCGGATAATTAGTGGAAATTTTTAAATAATGGGTCATTACTTCAGGAATTGGGCGTACGGTAGCCTATATACGAATCACATCAAGGTTAAGTTTCTTATTTACTTCATGTCACTTGCGATGAGTTCTCTCTGTGTTCGTGCGGATTTCCTCGGATTTCCTTCCTCCAATAGCTGCTGGGAAAATGGAGCGTTATCAACACGAAGACTCCTTTCGAACTGGAGCGTACCATCCGATGTGTCGCGGTCAACTTTTTCTCGGACAAGGAAGGTGACCTGTTCGGACATATGACAGGAAATGACAGCAGAGTGGACTTCACAGGACTATTCACACCCAGCAAATACGAACCAGGAGTACTCATCCTCCGATGGAAAGACAACAGTCAGTCCAATATATATTATGATCATGGAATGTTTTAATGGACAATTATTATTCGCAGTGGATTTCGAAGCTTTGTCAAGACCGACTATGAACTACGCTAATGAATTTTAATTACTATTAATTTTGATGTATATACAGTGGCCTACGATGTCAGGTTCGTCAAGACCGATTACGAAACCTACTCGGTGGCTGTCGGACACAAGGAAGGCGACAAGTTGGAAACCCCAACGTACATCATGATCTTCTCACGTACAACTACCCTACCGGACGACACGGTAGAGATGCTGAAGAAGGAGCTGACAGACATCGGAGTCGACATCACCGGCCTGGTTGAACTGGACCAAAAGGACTGCTGAAATATTCTGGTCACAAATGTATCATCAGCTCCAACGAGTCGAATCAATAAATCTTTTGTCGGCAGAACATGGTCAATTACTGAAGTACTCAGGTTACATGAAATAATTTTTTGCTGTGACTCATACATTTTAATGCAGCTAGCTAGTTCTGCAACTAATCACACGCCTGTCACTCTCTACGCGTTTCCTCGCCTGTTAGCGAACCAGATGACGCAATTAATGTTATATTACATAAGTGCGGATAAGAGTAAAAGTTATATAAAGTGATTAGAGTTTGATCTTCGCACTTTTGCACCTGGTAAGAATGGATTTGAAGCATTATATTATCTTTCTGGCCGTTTTGGTCGCATCCGCAAGTGCGGAGTCGTGCAGCCTCGCAAAGCCAATGAAGAATTTGAATCACATTAAGGTAAGTCACTTATTTATGTCACTGCGATGAGTTCTCTCTGTGTTCGTGCGGAATTCCTCGGATTTCCTTCCGCCAATAGCTGCTGGGCAAATGGAGCGTTATCAACACGAAGACTCCTTTCGAACTGGAGCGTACCAGTCGATGTGTCGCTGTCACCTTTTTATCGGACAAGGAACTTGACCTATTCGCAGATATGACAGGAAATGACAGCAGAGTGGACTTCACTGGACAGTTCACACCCAGCAAGCATGAACCAGGAGTACTCACTCTCCGATGGAAAGAGAACAGTCAGTCCAATTATAATATGATAATCTATATAATTGAAATTATTTTAACATTGGCATATTCGTAGTGGATGTCGAAGCCAGATTTGTCAAGGCCGACTATGACGACTATGCGTTGGCTGTCGGTTGTCAGCTAGGAGACAAGAGGAACATACCGACGTACATCATGATCTTCTCACGTACCACTACAATGCCTGACCACACACTCCGGATGCTGAAGAAGACGCTGACCAACATCGGAATCGACATCACTGGTCTGGCTGCAGTGGACCAAAACGGCTGCTAAAATACTCGGGTCTCGGATGAAGGAAAAAAAAAACATAATTAACACCGTATTTGTCGTAATTTTCATTCTGCACATTGGATAAGCAATTGCTGGCCAAATGCGTAATAATATTTGTTCCGAACTGAAAAATTATAACAATGATTATACTCTCATTGCAATTTCCTCAACCCGATACGAATATGTTGACGCTCTGGCACAAACTCTGTCATTAGCTGCAATTAGTTGAGTCAATAAATATTTAGCCTGCAGAGCCTTGTCATTTACTACTGACTATAAAGCCGGGAATGATGTGCAGAGCATGTCCCCATCATAATATGGCTTCCTTATGCCCAATTGACGAGAGGAGGACAAAACATGGCGTCCATAAAGCACACTTGTGACAGACGTATCCAATAAAAAACATCCTCAAGGGCCACTACGTCGATGGCCACCTTGGCACACTTCTGTATGTGACAGTGGGTATATAAATGTGTGATCGTCGTACATTTCCATCTGAGAAAAATGAAGCACCTGATCTGTCTGGCCGTTTTGGTCGCAGCAGCACGCGCGGAGTCGTGCAGCATCGCGAAGCCAATGAAGGACTTGGATCCCAGCAAGGTAAGTCTCATATTAGACTTCATGTCACTGCGATATTAAAGGACGTTCCTGTTCGATCCAGGCGCTGGGCAAATGGAGAGTCATACACGGGAAGACACCGGACCGTTTGGAGCGTACCAGCCGATGTCTGGCGATACACATTTTCCCAGACGAAGACGGTAAACTGTTCTCACATATGACCGGAAATGACAGCAACGTTGACTTCACCGGACCTGCCATACCCAACCAGTGTGAACCAGGGGTACTCACGATCCACTGGAAAGGCAATGGTCAGTCCAATATATATGTGTCTTAGTGGGAGCGGTACGCAAAAAAAACGCATTTGATGATAGAAGCAAGCCACTTTGCACACTTGTTCCTAACACCATAAGGTTCAATTTGACCCGCAGTACCCTCAACATTTCCCCGGAGGATTCAAAATGGCGACCATCTTTTCAAAATGGATGATCTCGGATGATCTTTACTACGCGACGACGTGCCGGGCGCGTCCGAATACCTCGCCGTAGCAAAGCCACAATAACGTTCGTTAGCCTGCGGCGCCACAAAATGTACCGCAATTTTTGTGGAAGTAAGGAGCTAATTGACACTTCGTCGCGTAGGAAAGATCAGCCTAATATTAAGTATATGAACTTTATAATATTTTAATTGTTTGACATTTGAATATTTTGCAGTTGCCTACGATGTTAGGTTCGTCAAGACCGACTATGACAACTACGCTGTGGCCGTCGGATGCAAGCATGGAGACAAGCTGGATACCCCAACGTACATGATGATCTTCTCACGTACAACTACCCTTCCAGATGATACAATCCGGATGCTGAAGAAGGAGCTGACAGACATCGGAATAGACATCACTGGTCTGGTTGAACTGGACCAAAACGGCTGCTAAAATATTCGGGTCTTTGCTTCAAAAAAAAATTAATGTTCACAACTCTGTTATATTTGCGGCAAATAAAATGGCAATAATGACACTTCTTCTCATTACGATTCACACTTGGTGCAAACACTGGCACCAATCGTGTAATTAACTGCAATAAATAAAGGCCGTCATAAATTACTGGTTACACTGCTCAGAATATATCCATTACATTCCCCCCCCCCCCCGAAACTATCGCCGACTATTCAATGCCACCAGTTTATAACCAGGTAGTTCCGCAACTAATCACACGTCTGTCACTCGCGTTTCAGCATCGAACCATGACGCAAATGGTTCATTTATTTTCTTACACTATTTACATAAGAGCGGGTATATAAATGTGTGATAATTTGATCGCCGCTGCACTTTTACATCTGTGGCAAACATGAAGCACCTGATCTGTCTGGTAGTTTTGGTCGCAGCAGCACGCGTGGAGTCGTGCGGGATCGCAAAGCCAATGAAGGACATGGAACCCATCAAGGTATGTGCAATATAGTCTAACCTGCAGGACGGTCCCTATTTCAATACCTCACATATAGGCAATGGGCAGCTGGAGAATAACGCACATCAAGACGCCATTTGAGGACGAGCGTGCCGCCCGATGTCTTGCGGTCAACATGTACGCCAACTCTGATGGAAACCTGTTCACACACATGACAGGAACCAACGACATCAACATACTAGCAGCAGTCATTCCTCAGGAGACAGGGATGCTCAAAGTCGAGTGGAGAGACGGTGGTAAGTACACCTAACCTATATAATATCCACTGGCCTATAACCTATAAAATATTCGCAGTTGACTACTTCTTTGCGTTCACCAACACTGATTACGAGAACTACGCTATTGGTATCGCCTGCAAGTCTGGTGACACACCAGAGAGTCCATCGTACGTCATGTTCATGTCGCGTGAACCTCCCATGTCAGAGGACACTGTCCAGATGTTGAAGAAGGAAGTGACCAACATGGGTATCGACCTGACCGGAATGGTCGACCTAGATCAAAAGGACTGCTAATACGCCAAGAAAAAAAAACATCTAATTGCAGGGGAAAAAACTTGCAAGGTGAGATATTTACGTAATTGTTATCAGTTGAACATTACGCAAGTTTCCTGTTGTTGTTGTGAACCGTGTATGTGTACTTGAAAATAAAATGATGCGCTCCATAGGCCAACAAATCATTCATTCAACCTAATAGTAGGCTACTAGTTAACTCTATCAGCTGCCTCAGAATATGGCAGTACAATAACCTATTGGCACGTGGCATCAATAAAATGAGCCCGAATTTATGCAGATTACATATCATTACAATCAATGACTGCTGTAAACCTGCTGAATTTCAAGGCCACCTGTCATCACATTTGGAGACCCAGCATGCATATGGGCCAGGTCTGGAACGGGTCCGATTCGCAAAAAAAATAAGTCACATTTATTCGCACTGAACATCGGGGTGAGATTTGCCAAAAGATTGCTAAATAAATCGCACATAATATACTAAAGATAGCTCAAACACGTCGCACCATCTAGTGCAGACAGGTCGCAAACGTGCAAATTGCGAAATTTGACCTTGTTTGCATAATTGCTCAGTACCTCTGGAATTTTTCTCCCACAATTATTCTGCTGGCAAATTATTTAAAATGCCAATTTATATGCTCGACCTCATGAAAATATTCAGTAAATAATATTGCACATATGTAGCCCCCATATATTTTACGTTTTGAATGCAACAATGCAGCTTTTATTATTGTCGGGGACAATTATTTTGACTTGAAGTGTACCCAAATTTCCAGATCAGTAAGTGACCCACATTTTGGAGAGTTGCCCTTAGAAAGTGAAGGTGTCCCCCTAAAAAAAAGTAAGCGAAGGTTGCCTGGTACACACTCACTTTTATTTCCAACAATGCTTGGATATCAGCTGGCTGTGCTTTTCTTACTGGGAACTCTGGAAGGAATCCGGGCTGGATGCCCGGATTCTTCTCCGATGGAAGGATTCAAACCGGAAAAGGTGAGTCAACATGGATTTTTGGCAATGGCTTTGTGTGGTCAACAATGTGTTGGGTCAGTTTCTGGGCAGGTGGAACATTGTTGAGTGGGTGTGTCCGGATCCGGAGGAGCGTCAGTTCCACTGTGTCCACATGAACTTTGTCCTGGACACATCCGGTAAAGTGGCGGTCAATAGGACGGGTATCCGGGCCAGCGATGGGACGTCCCTAACCTACCACGGATACGCATACGGGGAGGCTGGAAATCCGGAAGCAAGACTCAGCGTCGACTGGAACGGGAGTAAGTCCGTATCGGTCCTATTGCCAACACTTGTTTGACAAGTTGTCACCAAACAAAAGTGACCCAATTTCTCTCCAAAATGCATGTCAATCGAACTAGGCGTGACTTGGTCCCTATATCCGTTGACTCATCACCAAAGTGCGTGTAGTTAGCATAGCTACCACTAGGTGGCAGGAGTGTGTAGAGAGAATGCGCGCCATCTAGTAGTAGCTTACCGTACCAAGTCGAAAGCCAAGCACTGTTGCCAATTTTACTCTGAGCAGCGCTATCTATGTGACAGATTTGGTACTACAGTTTCAACTCTTTCAACACATGTTGAACCATCACCAAAGTGCACCATAGTTGGTGGCAGCAGCATGCAGAGGGAGAGTGGTCGCCATCTAGTAGTAGCATATCGTACTAAGTCCAAGTGAGAGCCGGGCAGTGTTGCCATGTTTAGTGGGCGCCATCTATGTGAAGGTGTGGTACTAACAGTTTCATCACTTTTTCGCAGAGGAGTTTACTAAGAGGACCTTCACCGTGGTTGACTCCGACTACGAGACGTACGCTGTGGCCACCTGCTGCTCCGTACTGTCAGACGGTACCGTGGACCTGTACGCGCACATCTTCGCCCGAGACACCGACATGCCTGAAGGGAAACGCAAGAAGCTGAGGAGACTCCTGCGCAAGAATGGGCTCGAATCGGCCACGTTCGCCCCCATTGTTCACGATTGTCACCAAAATCACCATCACCAATCTGAGCATGTCATACCCCTCGCAGGGGCAAATGCGGAGCTGTAGTGTTACGCAATTGGACACAAAATGAAGCAATCATTTCCAGAAAAATGAAAATTACCGGTAATGAAATTCACATAACGTAAATAATCAAGTGATGCAACGAATGGCGTGTTTTATGGTTGCAATTACCCGGAATTACACACGAGGGAAATATATGAGTAAGTGTTCCCATATCAAAAACGTCAATGCCATGTGAAAATTATTTTTTTTATAAAAATTATATCCTCTTCCTAGAAAAATGACTTGTGCATAAGCCTGCTTGCAATGCAATGTTGGCAAGTACCACATGCAATTATTATGGCTGTGTTGTGGCACCCTTACCCTCATCAGTATGAGTGGTGTGAAATTGTTACAATATTGATACAATAAAAATCTTTAAAATGCATTCTTCATGTACGTAAATATTCGTATATTGTTACAATACATATTGGATGCAATAGATTTGCAGGAAACAACATAACCGAACCGAACCTAGTCTACTCTAACCTGAACAACCCTAACTTAACCCAACCTAATGTCCTAACCTAACCTAACCTAGTCTAGTCTGGTCTAGTCTTAACCTAGTCTAGTCTAGTCTAGTCTAGTCCAGTCTAGTCTAGTCCAGTCTAGTCTAGTCTAGTCTAGTCTAGTCTAGTCCAGTCTAGTCCAGTCCAGTCTAGTCTAGTCTAGTCTAGTCTAGTCTAGTCCAGTCTAGTCTAGTCCAGTCTAGTCCAGTCTAGTCCAGTCTAGTCCAGTCTAGTCTAGTCTAGTCCAGTCTAGTCTAGTCTAGTCCAGTCTAATCTAGTCTTAACCTAGTCTAGTCTATTCCAGTCTAGTCTAGTCTTAGTCTAGTCTAGTCTTAACCTAGTCTAGTCTAGTCTAGTCTAGTCTAGTCTAGTCTAGTCTAGTCTTAGTCTAGTCTTAACCTATAGTCTAGTCTTAACCTAGTCTAGTCTAGTCTAACCTTGCATAACCTTGCGTCACATAATATTATGCAATATCTTGACAGGCAGTAACTTCTGTTGTGCACATTCACATCGTTAATTATGCTAATTGTTTGAGAAAAGTCATAATGAAAACATAATTGAACAATAAATTAATAACGAAGACTAAGCTCAACTCATTAACATGCAGTTATTTCTGGAACTTTATGAAATCCCTTGGGAGGTTTTGCAATTTTTTTGTGTGCAAAATGAAGTAGCATCTTGTGGACGGAAAATCCAAACAAGGAATGACTATTTTGCAGATGAGTGAGAGAAATCCTTCGTGCCAAAATAAACACGTAATGCGGGAATGGCGGTAAAGCAAGGCTATGTTTTGAGTGTGATTACTATCGCCTGTAGCATGCCATGGTGTATGATGTGCTGTAATTATTCGCAAGAGGAGTCGGCTATATAAGGGTGTGAGAAGGGATCAGATGGTGCTTACAACAATGTGGTCCTCTGTGGTATTGGGTGTACTTCTGGTCGCGGGTGCATGGGGAGGGTGTCCCACCCCAGCACCGCAAGCAGACTTCGTCCCGGAAAAGGTACGCCAGGGTGAGATTTAACTATTGAATGTTGTGCACATAGTAATGCAACAATTATTGTCTCTTAGTTCATAGCCGATTGGCATCTGAACGAATTCAAGCGCCCTGCTTTACCCGGAGGCCTCCGTTGCGTCCACGTCCAGATCTTCGAGGACCAGGGTGACCACAAGCTCCACGGCAACGTGACTGGCCTGGAGGACAACGGTATGCTCTGGCACGACGAAGGGAAGTTCAAGATAAAGGACGCGGCTACACCAGGAGCCATGACGCTCATCACCGACGCCTGTGAGTCCCCCCAACACCCTCTGAAATACTCACATCATATCAGGAAAGATAAGGCGCACAATTATACTAGTGCAATACAGTCAAATGAAAACAATAACTCTTAAAAGTAGCAGTGATTTGCACTAGCAGTGAAAAAAGCATGACAATGAAAAATAGCATAGCAGTTAACCTGAGCATGCGCTAGTCGACGGCCATTGTTCATGCGCCGTCAACTACTAGACTCACTAGACTGTTGCAATTTGATGGCAATAGTCTAATGGAGACAATAACGCTTAAAAGTAGCAGTGATTTGCACTAGCAGTGAAAAAAGCATAGCAATGAAAATAGCATGGCAATGAAAAATAGCATAGCAGTTAACCTGAGCATGCGCTAGTCGACGGCCATTGTTCATGCGCCGTCAACTAGTAGACTCACTAGACAGTTGAAATAGTCTAATGAAGACAATAACTCTTAAAAGTAGCAGTGATTTGCACTAGCAGTGAAAATAGCACGGCAATGACAGATAGCATAGCAGTCAACCTGAGCATGCGCTAGTCGACGGCCATTGTTAATGCTCCATCAACTACTAGACTCACTAGACTATTGAAATAGTCTAATGGAGCCAATAACGCTTGACGTAGCAGTGAAAATATCATTGCAGTTAACCTGAGCATGCGCATTAGTTTAACCAGCGCATGCGCAATCGTATGTAATGAGCAATAAACTGCATTAGACTACTGCAATATAGTCTAATGGAGTGTAATAACGCTTGGAGTAGCGGTGAATTGCACTATCAGTGAAATGTAGCATAAAAGTTAGCCTGCGCGTGCGCGGGTTTACGGTGATTGCGCATGCGCGGTTCATTCGCGCAGTTAACTGTCACCACGCGCATGCTCATTGTGACCGTCATCTGATGCTCAACTGTCCCGTTTTCAGACGAGGCGACCTTCACGGTCCTGCAGACGGACTACGACGACAGCGCAGTGTTCTACATCTGCACGGAGCAGCCGGACGGGACTGTCCTGGACGGGATGGGCATAATGGGACGTTCACACGAGCTGGGTGATGGAAAGGTGGAGGAGCTCAAGAACGTCCTAACCGGAGCAGGATTGGACATCTCTGAGATGAAGAATGTCCATTGCAACTACTAGAGAGATGTTATAACAGTCACCTCAAATAAAGATCGACCAATGTCCATTATTGCGTCTTTCACTCTGAAGGTTATTGTTGCGTGTTGTTTCCCACGCGTGCACAGTGATGGTCATGTATAAATAGGAGCGGTCTAATCAGTCGCGTAACAGACTTGGAAAAGATGAGGCCCCATCTGGTCATCCTCTTGGCGATGGTGGCACCAGCTATGTGTGCGTGCCCCAAGATGCCTCCACATCCAGAGTTTGACCCTTTCAAGGTGGGTACCATCAGAATCACGATAACTGTAGCGCTGAATCTCGCTATAACTGGACAGTTGTCGTACAAGCCTGGATGTCTCATAGAGCATCTTGTGGATATCCATGGGACGTAATCTGGATGTCGAGTCTGATCGTTCCCTGGATGTGCTGTGGATGTCTATGTGCTACTTATTGGTAGTACTATACAGGGTGTTTCAACTTTTTTTGTCCGAACAGTTATCGGGAACGTAGCTGCTACTTTTTAAGCAGTGACTTGCAAACTGTGATTTTTCGGAGTAACGGGGAAATGTATAATTGTTTCCTGGTCATTGCCACAGTTCACGGCTGACTGGCACGTGAACCGCATGAAGCGCGTGAACCTCGAAGGAGGCATACGCTGCGTCCATGTCCAGATCTTCGAGGACCCTGGCGACCACGTGCTGCATGGCAACGTGACAGGCCTGGAGGACAACGGGATGCTGTGGGAAGACGAGGGAAAGTTCAAGATAAAGGATCCGGCCTTCCCTGGCAGGATGACCCTAACCACGGATGACTGTAAGTGCTGGTTGTACACTGGTTGTATGTTCGTCTTAAACCTGGAAATATGCTACAGGGGAAGCGGACTTCACGGTGTTGTGCACCGACTACGACGACTACGCCGTGTACTTCCTCTGCAGCGAGACACCAGACGGCGATGCAATGATGGGGATGGGCATCATGGGTCGTAACCACCTGCTGCCCAAAAAGCAGGTGGACACCCTCGTCAAGATCCTGTCCGACCTGGATCTGGACGTAGAAAACATGAAGGACAGCACTTGTAACGTATGATGAGCACACTAATAAAACCGGATCATTATTTATTACCTATAGTTACACATTTTCCTCCTCCTCGTTATTCGCTGACTACCCCTTATTAAATATGTCGTGATGTGTGATAAATAGGCCACAGCCGCTTCCTTCCTTCCCTATATCATTGGCCCCATCCAATGGTGGTACTCCACCCCCCTAATGGAGCGCCGACTCTCCCAATGGGGTATAAATAAACAAGAATAAATATTTAAAAAATTATATCCGAGGGACCTCACATCTCCAAGATGTACACATGTATTATCTGGACCAATAATGGGGTTTAATAATCTTTTGGCGTCCGATGAGAAGTGTCAGAAAAAAAACCATTTTGCGACGTAACGTCCGTAATTAGTCAAAAAATGGCACCTTTCCGTGTTCTTCTTGCGATAAAAAATTACATAATGAAAATATGCAAACAACTCGCATATATGTTACGTAGATTTAAACAAGCTTTCTAACGATGTATATAACGTTATTTTTTGGGACCATCTTCCTAGGAGTTATTTAGAGTCAAACACAAGGGGTCAATATTTAAAAAATTGATAGTAGGTGGAGGGCGCTGATTGGCTGAAGCTTAATTGTCTTGACGACGACGAAGGAAATGACGATGATGATGTCCTGTGGGGGACAAGAACGACACGAACGGGGTTACGTTCCTGAAAATGTCCGTAAGACGGATCTGTACGTAAGTCGGATCTGTACGTAAGTCGGGATCCCTGAGGAGCAGAGCATGTATACTGCGTAAATGTGCTGCTTCAACAAACCTCTTATGTCATGTGTGTGCGTTTACATGAGAGGAAGAACATATAGTTTCACAATAATTATTATATATTATTATAGGCTACACTCGCTACAGTATTATTTTATGTTGAAGCTGATTGCTTCCAGCTGCGTGCAGGTTTTGTTCCCACGCATTTTATATAAATAAGGGAGGTCTAATGGGTCGCGTAACAGACCTGGAAGAGATGAGGACGTGTCTGGTCGTACTGTTGGCGATGGTGGCACCTGCTATGTGCGGGTGCCCAAAGATGCCTCCACATCCTGGGTTTGACCCTTTCAAGGTGGGTGCAGAATCACGATAACAGTAGCGCTGAATCAGGAATACAGTAGCTTCATAGCCAACAGTTATCGTGGTTCATCGTTACGGTTGTCGTAATTCAGCGTTACACTTATCGTGATTCTTAAGGCCTGTTTACGCTCTCATGATTTGAGAGTCGGTCGCACGACCAGACGTGCGATCGAAGCTCAAATTAATTATGAGGGCGTAAACAGGCCTTCAGCCCGCGCTACAGTTATCGTGATTTACGTATAACTGACACCTAAACTACCACAATTTACACCGCTGAATTTTGATTTTTTTTTTACTTTTCTAATTATGCTTGGCCTATAGTATTGTTCAAACATCACCTCCGCTGCTAATTTTCACGTTAGCAGGGTAAAAATAGGCAATATTCCGCAGCAACAACACCAGAATCCGGTCGAGGGTCGCGGGTCGAGGGTCGCGGTTCGAGGGTCGAGGGTCGCGGGTCGCGGGTCGCGGGTCCCGTATGACGCCTTTCGTCGCGTCTCTCATGGTGGAGAAGGGTTATCGTGATTTAGAGTATAACTGAGTCAATCTGTTTCCTGGGCATCGCAACAGTTCACGGCTGACTGGCATGTGACCCGCATGAAGCGGCTAACCGAAGGAGGCGGCATACGCTGCGTACACATCCAGATCTTCGAGGACCCGGGCGACCATGTCCTGCATGGCAACTGGACAGGACTGGAGGACAACGGGATGATGTGGAACAACGAGGGAAAGCTCAACATAAAAGATCCGGCTTTCCCTGGACGGATGACCCTAACCACGGACGAATGTAAGTGCCGGTTGTACACTGCCTGTACATACTTTAGTCATACACCTGTGGGTATTACAGGGGAAGCGGACGTCACAATATTGAGCACGGACTATGATGACTTCGCAGTGTACTTCGTATGCAGCGAGACACCAGACGGCGATGCAATGATGGGCATGGGCATCATGGGCCGCAACCACCTGCTGCCCAAAAAGCAGGTGGACGCCCTCCTCAAGATCCTGTCCGACCTGGACCTGGACGTAGGAACAATTATGGACAGCACCTGTAACTAATAAAACCGGATTATTATTTATTACCTATAGTTATAAATTTGTACACATACAACCATACATAAATAGGAGTGGGGTCTTATGGGTCTCGTAACAGACCTGGATGAGATGAGGCTGCTCGTGGTCATCCTCTTGGCGGTGGTGGCACCTGCTACGTGCGGGTGCCCCAAGATGCCTCCACATCCTGGGTTTGACCCTTTCAAGGTGGGTACCAAATCACGATAACAGTAGCGCTGAATCAGGATAACAGTAGCGTTCAATCAGGATAACAGTAGCTTCAACACTGCAGTTGCTGTTCAAGTCTGGAATGTCCCCTGGATGTCCAGACTGAATGTTCCTTGGATATCCAGACTGAATGTCCCTTGGATATCCAGACTGAATGTTCCTTGGATATCCAGACTGAATGTCCCTTGGATATCCAGACTGAATGTTCCTTGGATATCCAGACTGAATGTCCCCTGGATGTCCAGACTGAATGTCCCCCTGGATGTCCAGACTGAATGTTCCTTGGATATCCAGACTGAATGTCCCCTGGATATCCAGACTGAATGTCCCCCTGGATGTCCAGACTGAATGCCGCCTGGATGTAGAGACTGCATGTCCTCTGGATGTCCAGACTGAATGTTCCTTGGATATCCGGACTGGATGTCCCCTGGATATCGGATTCGAACATCTTGCGGACATCCCATTGGGGCATTCCAGGGATGTCCATCGGGTGTCTTCTGGATACATCCCCTGGATGTCCTATGGATGTCTATGTGCTACTTGGGATATAATTGGCTGTGACTTTGTCCGTACATGTGTCTACTCATCACCTAGGTGCATGTGGTTACCATACTTGGCAGGGTGAAGTGTATAATTGAGTCTGTTTGCTGGGCATTGCCGTAGTTCACGGCTGACTGGTATTTGACCCGCATGAAGCGGATGACCAGAACAGGCGGCGTACGGTGCGTCCACCTCCAGATCTACGAGGACCCTGGCGAACACGTGCTGTATGGCAACTGGACCGGACTGGAGGACGACAGGGTGCTGTGGAGCAACGAGGGAAAGTTCACCATAAAAGATCCGGCCTTCCCTGGACGGATGACCCTAACCACCACCACATGTAAGCGGTTTCGCACTGTTCGTACTCTTCTTATAAACAATGCGGTTACAGGGGAAGCAGACGTTACAATACTGAGTACGGACTACAACGACTTCGGGGTGTATTACATCTGCGGCGAGAAACCCAACGGCGACGTAATGATGGGCATGGGCATCATGGGCCGCAACCACCTGCTGCCCAAAACTCAGGTGGACGCCCTCGCGAAGATCCTATCCGACCTGGATCTAGACATAGAAACGATGACGGACAGCACCTGTAACGCATAATGTCCACAATAAAACCGGCGTATATCCTGAAATGTGTTTTTGGGGTAGCAACCTTGAGTCACCGGTGAAGGACCTCTAGGCACGTGGAGATAACAAGTCATTATGTCTCCCCAAAATGCTGCCAATCCCATAGATAAGCTGATGGGGCACCATGTCGGAAGTGGTCAAAAACAGAGGGTGCCCATTAGGCAGTCTAATCAGTGAAGACAAACAGGAAAAGGTCTGGATATAAGAGGTTGTCCGAGACACTCACGGGCAGATGACCAGAGATGAAGCAACTTGTACTTCTTCTCTCCTTTGTGGCTGTCTGTTGGGCCGCGGGCTGCCCACAGGTTACGCCCCACACCAACTTGGATCTCGGACGGGTAAGGTCAGTGTACGTAACCTAACAGCGATTAATCCGACGCTTAGTTCGCAGGGAATTGGTATGGCGTCGAAGTACTACGAAGCCACTTTTTGGAGATTGCGGCCCGATGTTTGCGGATCACATTCCGGCCGACAAGTCCGATAACAGCGGACATCAACGCGACGGCCACACTGCCGCTTGGATTCCACTACACAATACAAGGAAGAGCCGAAGTGTTGAATCCGCTCAACGCGGCGTACATGATGGCTGATCTGCACGGAGGTACGTAAAACAATTTGTAGACAAAATAATTGCTAACCAGTCGCACTTGCAGCCCGTGCGCCGTTCATCATCGTTTCAACTGATTACCACAACTTCGCTACGTACTACGCCTGTCTGGAGGAGTCGAACGGCAGCTACACACAGTACGGGGCCATACTGAGCCGCGGAAATCCATTGGACTTCCGGGATATTTTCCTACAAAAGAGTCTGCTTGCAATGGCCGGAGTTGACATTTCAAAAATGTACTCAGTTGGAAGCAATCAGTGTTGACACAATAAACGGCGTTAAATATGTGACCAAATTTTTAATATTACAAGACAAGAGTATATATAAAGTGGCGGGGAGATGCCCCGTTTAATTCACAACTACGCCATAGATATCTATAATGAAAAATATATTTACAATGACAGTCCTTTTCCGCGAGCATTTTGTCCCGACGAAAACTTATGAAAAAATACATATGTGCAAATTCCACGAGGAAATTGGACCTCAGAAAAAAAAAACATCTCGGACAAATGTGACACGATTCAACTCGACTCGAAAAAAATGCATGAATCCGTTGATATCTTTGCGCTGTTGTAAATTTCATAAATACTGTAAGGAGACGGCAGCTTCGTATCTGTTTTCTTCTCCATCGGAGAGGACCTCGATGCTGGAAGTGTCGACGCTTGAGTCGCCGCCTCCGAAACGAGGAGAGCTTTTTCTTAATGGTGAGCATGCGCCGCCAAGAAGCGGCGGTGGCGATGGGGTCGGACTGCATCTCAAGTCTGTAGCTTGTCCGCCTTCCAACGACGACGGCGAGTGCGGCGGAAACCCGAGGATAACACGAGCTGGATCGGGAAGATCAGCCGCAGAATCCCGCAGCTGCAGATAGATCGACTCGGCTGTTTCCAGCATCCGGACTAGCGGAATCTTCTCCGAGATGTCGTTGATGTACTGCAAAGCGCAACCGTTAATACGGATCAACATGTTCGGCATGTACGTACCTTCAGGATCTCGCTGAATCCGTATTTGTTCTCCATCAACGTGTTCTTCTCCATGTCCAGCACGGCCAGACAGCAGATTAGATGGAAGTTCGGTCCGGGCAGCCCAGTCCACATGATCTCCCAGAGGGTCATGATGTCGGACAGTGAAAACTCCCGCTTGAAATGGACCAGAAGCCAGCGGAAGCAGAAGAAGAAGTTGCCAGACTCATGCTGCTCCAAGTACGAGCAGAACGCCGGATCTATGATTTGGATCAGGGTGTGGAGATGGCCCAACTGCTGCTTCATACTCGCTTGGTCCATCTCGAAATTGTGGCCCTGTCGATTGGAAAACAATTAGAGCTGTACGTTCAAAAGACATCGACGAACTTACCATTCGCTCCATTATTCCGACGAAGCACCAAAATGCGTCAACTTCATCCTGCATTACGACTAGAATCGGGCTGAGAAGATCGCTCATTCCCTGGACGTAACCCAGGTCGAAGTTGTACATCACGTACGTCATCAGAATATCGTACATTACTTGCATCTGCGGGTTGTCCTTACCCTCGTAAAACGGGTAGGTACGATCCGTTCGTGACACATCCTTATCTGGAATTACAGGGCGACATGAAGCGTTTACATTAGCGATGTTGATGGTACGTACCGATTAGGTTCTTCCGCTCTCGGAAAGCGGAAAACCGCTCCTCCTGCTTCGGCCTGACTGATTTCCACTGCAGCTTCATCCGGTAGTACGACTCGACTTTCTCCCGTCTTGCCTCCGACCGTTGCGCGGTTGTACTATCGTACTCGTACATTCCCAGCAGGAACTTCCAAACGTCCTTCCGCAGTGCATGTGTAATCCCCTGAAATCAACACAGCTTTTACGGCACGTTCTCGCTATCGCAGCGGCGAACTTACCCCCTTAAAAATAGTCTCCTTGAGCTTTTCGACGTCCGTGACTCGCCCGTCGTCGTCCACATGTGCCGCCCACTGTTGCGGCATCAGCTGGTGCGACCTGGTGACCGGACTTCTAGGTTGGATCAGCTGCTTAGGGTCGCCGATGACCTCGTAGCCTTCCTCGCCTATCTGGTCGCCATGGTCGGCGCTCAAACTGCGGTGGAGCAGCTCGGAAATGTCGTCACGATGGTTAGTCTCTTGCGGGATGGAAACTGCGGGCATATAAGCTGCGTTCTCAACATATCACATGTTCTTTAAAAATGCACGATGCGACATACATGTGTAGTCGAGAAGCTTGGAGAAGTTGGTCATGGTGACCTCATACGGATGCTTGAAGTTCTCGACTAGCCTCCACATGGTGTTGCTGGCCTCGGGGAAAAGGTTGAGCTCGGTTAGGCTCTTGTGCAGGGCTTCCTCTTCCTTGTTGACCACCAGGTGCAACGTGCGGTCCTTCTTGGACGTCTTGGTGGACAGGTACTTCTGAAGGGCCAAGACGAACCCTTGGGTGTTGCCTTTGGTGAAGAGAAGCGGACTCGGGGTGCTGCCATCCCGCAGCATAAGGGTCAGCTGCTGGTTGTTCTTCATCAGTCGGAAGCTCTTCAGTTCGTCCAGGTCGACACGGAGGGGACGAACCTTGCAGTGCGAGCTGCCCACAAACTCAACTGAATCTGCTGTAACATACACAAAACTGACAGTGCATCGCATAATTTTATGCCGCCAGATGTATGACCTCGAGAGCTTAACAAATGGCTTCAATTGTGCACGAGCAATATCGGCCTCTCACTGTGCCTAATTAATTCCTGACATTGCAGCACGTTATGCAAGGCCGCACATGTGCGAGGTCGTAACAACATGAGTGTATCAGTCGGTTAAGAATTTTTAATGCGGTATCCCTGGTGTCAGCTGTACAGCTTTGAGATGACCGCACCAGTACTTGCGGCCCTGCCAGGCACAGGCCGGCAACTTGCGTGATAAATTTAGTTAATTGCATGAGCAGAGCGGCGCTTAATTTTTGTCTCGTGATCTGATTGTTTTCACTTCTTCCGCCCCAGGGACCAGACTTCCTCCAACTTTCTACCCAAAACTCACGAGAGCATGAAACGTTACACGGTTGGAAAAACCTGCCTTCCTTGTCCACCTTGTAGCCCACTGAGGAGGTGTTGACCACCGCCCAGTCCTGGTCATTCTGCCTCGGATCCATCGTCACCGCCTTCGCCTCCACCGGCTGCCACTCAATAAACTTCGCATAACTCTGAAAAAAAGGAGCCAGCGATTAGCCAATGCGCTGCACATCAATTGCGGTCACTTACGCATTCACGTAGCGTGAGCGTGCCGGAGTACAGCGTATCGTTCTCTCTATCGCTGGAGTTGGCCTGCATCATCACTCCGCCCTGCTCGAACACCAACTGTAATGAAACGTACGCAATGAGAACATGAACATACACATACGCACTAAGTGCATGTGCTGTTACATACCGTACACACTAACAGTAAGTGTATGTACTGTTACATACATGTACACCATGAGTAAATGTACTTTCTAAGGGTGTATGTACTGTCACATACTTGTATGTACTAAATGTACATACTGTTACATGTATACAATGAGTATATCTACATACTGTGAAATACTTGCACATGCCAAGTGTACGTACTGTCACATTCTTGTATATACTAAGTGTACATTCCATTACATACATGTACACACTAACAAGTGTAATATGTTCTATTACATACATGTATGCAATGAGTAAATGTATGTACATAGTGTATGAACTGTTACATGTACATACTACGTGTACATAATGTTACATACATGTATGTACTGTTACATGTGTGTACTAAGTGTACGTACTGTTACATGTACATACTAACAAGTGTACATAATGTTGCATACATGTACTAACAAGTGTACGTACTATTACATGTGTGTACTAAGTGTACGTACTGTTACATGTACATACTAACAAGTGTACATAATGTTGCATACATGTACTAACAAGTGTGCGTTCTATTACATACATGTAGGCAATGAGTAAATGTACGTACTGTTGTATGTACCAAGAGCTGTACGTACTGTTGTATGTACCAAGAGCTGTATGTACTGTTACATGCTGTACATACCAAGTGTATACATACTGTTACACACTTGTACAGACTATTGCAAGCAGAATTGTTTGCACAACGGAACATGTCGTAGTCGTGCTGCTATAACAATATTCTTATGCTCCATACGAGGCATGGTGATCTAGCGGTTACGCCGCTGGCCAGCCAGGCCGGGGTTCAAATCCCGTCCCCGTCACCTCTGCTTGGCCGGGTCTTTTCCCGCTTTTCACCCGACATGCCGGGGAAGAGTTGAACTCCCTACTCCGCCCAGGGCCAAGAGAAAAGGTCTGGTATTTAAAAGAGGGTCTGCAATGACCGGAAACTCCCCTTCCCCTACGCCCGTGGGCCAGGGCGTGCGATGACAACATAGTGTGTATGTAATAAATTGCAAACAAATAAAGGTCCGTGCGATACCGATAAAGGTCAGTAGTACCCAATTATTCTCATGTTCCATACGTGCGTGTCATATGACTTGATGCAACATGACCTTATGACCCCCCTTAGTGTGCGCCTCCTCCTCACCTCCCCTTCCTCTTCCGCCCGCTCCTCCATCCTCCTGCCTGGGGGTGCTGCTGGCCCCGGGGCGAAATCAAAAGGCTGTGCAGTCGTCACGAGAGAGGAAGTCGGTCATCTGATTCCGAGCAAAAGCCAAGAGGAGAAAATAGTTTCTCTGGCGAAAAGATCACTGCAGCTGGCAACTCAGGCACAACAACAACTGCGACTTATCTTCAGGACCGGTTCTTACCAGGGGGGCGTAATTACAATTGATTGCGCGGCTGTCATTACGTACGGCGGAGGTAATTTCGGGTGGGCGTTAATGAGGCGTCCAACTTGCGCAGCTGGTAACACTGTGGGGTCCCAAAGTGGGCGGCCATCTTGAATCAGCAGGGCGCCATCTTGGATCCGGCTATGTGGGCAGCCATCTTGAATCCGGATATTGGGTGAGTTCAACCGAGTTCAACGAATGGCCAAGAGATGGCAGATGCGCCGCTATATAATGGACGGCCATATTGTGTCCCAGCTTCAAACACCACTCCATAGATGGCAGGAGTATTCGCAATGGCTGTAATAAGAGCGCGGGGAATTCAAACGTCATACAAACTTGTTAATTGCACTAATTTCGCATTGATCATGCAGGGGGGATTACGCAATGTGCGGCGTAACGGCAGATGCACCGGAAGGGTCGTTACGTAACCGGGCCGGGTTTTCTGCAGCGCAGTTTGACATATCGGATGAATCCGCGCGGATGACAGCGAGTGGTTTTCCGCGAACTGTAGCTACTGCAGGGGATTGGTTCCGGGAAAAGGGGGGTGCATCCTTCATCTGGGGATTTAGGTGGGAAAGGATGCTGTGTGTTCTCTCTGTGCACCGGTGCTAGCAAAAGAATGTGGCGCGGAGTAAATTCTGGGTATAGCAAGACCACCCGGCCAAGAAAGAAAAACCTGGTATTTTTCGACAAAGAAATCAAAAGCACAAAGGGCAAACCGGTCACGGTACCCCATTTACGGTACAAGAGGGTCCTTTTCTATAACATACATCACCCTCAGGCAGCCTAAGAAACAAGCCGAGGGGAAAAAAATAACATTCTACCGAATTTAACCTTCTCATCCTGCAAACCCCAAGAAACAAGGAGAAAAATCACGGGAAACAGCTTAAATTCCGGGGAATTCGTCCGTAATCATCCGGGGAAATGCGGGCATGTCCTGGAAAACTGAAATTATATCGCATGGAAAAATCATGTGCAATTCTCGCCCCGAGTTGGCATGCCACACCAGAGTGGAAATTAATTTTAAAAATAGCTTGAAATTTTAATCAACTTCCTCCCCGTCCATATACACTAAAACTACGCCTTTCTCCGGCGAAGCCTCGCCCGCCTAGAAAATCGTTAAATTCATTAATTATTTCCATCATTCCCGGGGCCATNGGGGGGGGGCGCACAAAAAAGGAGCGGGGTTGCCATAGCGCACTGGGAGTGTGGAGAAAGCGCGTTGTTCGTCTCACTAAATGACAACAGTGCTTCGGGTCAAGACAGGCAGATGTGAAGCAAAAAGCGGCTGAGGCGGGGGTGGATTACGAGGGGGGAAAAGAGAGGGGGGTTTGAAATAATCAGCAACCAACACCCGACTGAAAACAGCGCTTGGGTTGTGTGTGTGTATGCAGACAGGAATGGCAGCCTGATGATCTCATTGAAGGGAGGAACGGACCAATAAATCTGGCAACCGTCCCCCCCAGGGTATAATGCGAGACAAGGGCGCAGACCTTGGGTTTTCTGGCCACTGGCCTACAAACCGGAAACCCCCTCCTCCTCCCCCATCCCGTCGTCTCATCCTCAACCAATCCCCCAGTCTCTCAGTCAGCCTCTTTACACGTTCAAAACTTAGCGGGCTTTTTAATTTGACAGTGTAGCCAACATGAGTCAGATTGGCACCCCTGCTGCCAGTGTAGCCAAAACTCACATTGGCACCCTTGTTATCAGTGTAGCCAATACTCCCATCGTATTGGCACCCCCGCTGCCAGTGTAGCCAACACTAACATTGGCACCCTTGTTATCAGTGTAGCCAATACTCCCATCGTATTGGCACCCCTGCTGCCAGTGTAGCCAACACTCACATTGGCACCCTTGTTATCAGTGTAGCCAATACTCCCATCGTATTGGCACCCCCGCTGCCAGTGTAGCCAACACTCACATTGGCACCCTTGTTACCATCGTATTGGCACCCCTGCTGCCAGTGTAGCCAACATCCACATTGGCAGTGTGGCCAACACTCACATAGTGTATTATTGGCACCTCTGCAGTCAGGGTAGCCAACACTCACATCATATTGGCACCACTGCGGTTAGTGTAGCCAACGCTCATCACATTGGCATCCCTGACGACAGGGCTGCCAACACCCTGCCTCGATCCTCCAAGGTCTCGATAAAGAGATGACAAATTTGTGAAGTAAGAGGGCTGTCAACTATACCCCTCACTTCAGATAGACAGTCGTGGCATCCGCACAAAATTCGATCGGCTGGTGGCACATGATGACATAATTATGTCAATATGACCTCTAGAAGTAAGAGGGCCTTCAACTATAGCTCATATACTGCAGAATGTGGGTCACTGGGATTACCTCTACCCCCCCTGCAGTCTGTGGTTCACATTGATTTGAATGAGTCATATGTCACCCCCCACCCACCCCATCCAGGTTTCTATAAATAAGGGGGAGTGGGGGGGTGTGCTATTATTTTCCAGTCACGTGACTCCCGTGACACGCAATGACCCCCGACAACAATTGGGTCGATTTCCTCTGCCCTCGGGAGTCTAGTCGAAAGGGGGTTATGTCTATGGTTGCAGCACCATGCTAATGGACGTACCATCACCCGTTGGCAACACTGGCCCCTCAACAATGCCACCATTTTTGCCCAAGCTTCTGAAGCTCACTACGCGGGGAAAAGAAGCGGCTGTGTCTAACGGGCCACACAGCAGCTTCTTTTCGCAAGCAAGCTTTTGAAGCTCATTCGGCAAATAAGCTTTTAAAGCTTCATTTGGGGGTGAAAAAAAAAAGAAGTGGCTGTATGTATGAAATGTTCCATTCGCAGAGCCACTTCGTTTCCAATGAAGCAATGTAATCTGCTGGGCAATGAGCTTTAAAAGCTTCAATGAGGAAACGAAGTGGCTGTGTGAACGGAACGTAAAACCTCATTCGCACAGCCACTTCTTTCTACAAACAAGCTTCAGAAACTTATTAAGCAGAAGAATAAGCTTTTCAAGCTTCATTTTTAAAAAATTGAAGTGTTAGAAGCTACTGAACAATAAGCATTTGAAGCTTCGTTGAGGAAAAGAAGCGGCTGTGTGATTAGTGTGGTGAATGGAACGTAAGAGCTCATTCACACAACCGGTTCTTTTCTAATGTGCTGGGCAATAAGCTTTAAAAGCGTCACTAGAAGAACGCTCTCTTTTTTTCTAGGCCTGCGGCCTGAGGTGGCTGTCTGAACGGAACGTAAAACCTCATTCGCACAACCACTTCTTTTCCAATGAATCTTTAGAAGCTTCTGGGCAATATGCTTTAAAAGCTTCACTAGAAGAACGCTAGTTACGCTAGCTTTTTTTTCTAGGCCTGCGATCTGCGGTGGCTATGTGAAAGGAACGTAAAACCTCATTCGCACAACCCCTTCTTTTCTAATGAAGCTTTAGAAGCTGATTTGCCAGTTTCACCACAATATCAAGCTTCCTTTGTGGAGGGCAAAAAAAAAGGATGGTTGTGCGTGAATGGGAGGTTACAAGTTTTTGACTGCGGGTGTTTTTCTCAATGGGGGTTTCTTAGCGATCTCTCGAGAGGGGAGTGTGGGAGGCTGCTGTATATTTTTTTTGCGGAGTGTGGTTGTGTGATGGCCTTGGATTGGTCCTTGAGCTCACTGACCCCCCTGGACACGAGTCATTTCCCAGCCACGGTTTAGGGCCCGTTTAATTACTTGGAAACCCGGAGTAGATAGGCCCAGAGATAAGGCCCAATAGACACACTTGGCGGGGGGGTGGGGGGGTGGCCGGGGATTTATTTGCACTAGTTGCTGGGGGTAGGTCAGGCAAAGCATGGTGTTTGACCTCTTGACACCATATCGACTGGGCGTTAATCGGGCCTGAAAATTGATGGCTTATAAATACTAGCGGGAGGGTCAAAGTTCATCGCTTCAACCATCCGGATCATCACTTTTCCTATATATATTTTTTTGAAAAATGGCAACGCCGCTTGCTAACTATAACACTGTTCTAACAAGCGGCGGGTTTCTCCAACATTTAACTGCCGGTTACAAGCTAACAGTAGTTTAATCTCCGGTTTTGTCTTCACATTGTGAACACACGTAATCAACGCCGCTCACTGTAACCATTTTAACTGGCAGTTACGAGCTAACCGCAGTTTAAGATTATGGCCTGTTGCATCAAGCCAAATTAAGCAAAATCTCCAGTTATGTCTGCACATCGTTAACATACATAATCGGACATTTTCTCATAACTTTATATAAACCGGCCGATATTAACGGCCGGTTAAAAGGTTGGCGACTGATGAGTTATATATGTAACTGTTGGTTATGATATGAATGTTGGTGAAATCGAATTGGTGAGTTGCAATGTACATAGAGGATTGACGTTTCTCCAACATTTAACTGACGGTTACGATGAGCTAACCGCAGTTTAATTTCCAATATTATGTCTTCACATTACGAGCACACATAATCTGATATTTTCCTTAATTTGATATAACCATGTTAACGGCCGGTTAAAAGGTTGGAAATACCCCTGCAGCGACTGTGGCGTTATGTAACTGCAGGTTATGAATGTTCGGGAAGTCGAATACTGTAAATTGAAGAGTTGCAATGTACAGATTGTGTGTGGTCCCCACCGCCCTGAGCATCCACGTGCCACCGACAGGCTTGGAAATAACAAGCCCCTGTGCCTCGATCGATCCAGTAGGTTTAATACAGGGTGACCCATCATGTCCGTTACAACTCGTACTACAAAACATATAGCTATAATTTTCGCAAAATGTATTTATCCTGAACTTGCGTGCAAACCGCGCTTCTCTCCTGGCCTGTGTGTTGCTAGGCCCACAGGATGAATCCGCCAATTCGCATGTAATTCTCTGGCGGAGATTTCCAGCAGCCTACGGATCAGTTCCGCGAAATACGATTCCCGCAATTTTATGCATACAACTATCGCTACCTAGAAACAGTACTGAAGGCGATCGTTGTTGAATGATTGCTGCAGTGATTGGTTTTTTTGCAGATAGGGCGTTTCTCCTTGGGATAGACAGTCACAAGTGGCACGACCATTTTTAACTTTTGTTATGCAGCCACTGTAATGTAGATACTGTAGGGCTGGGCAACGAACCTCTCTTTTGCTTTCCCCCGCCAGCATAACCCCTCCCCCGCCATCACTTTCCCCGGTAATGTAATCCGGGCTGCTTGGGGGGGAGGAAAGACCCGGGGTTGGTTGGGTGACGCCCGGATAGATGGCGCGAAGATCACTGCGGCAATGGCGCTGGAGGCGTGGCCTGGAGAGGACCAATGGGGAGCCTCAGTTATCCGGGGGTCTGCGACAAACGCGCGCCGTTGCCAGTGAGTGCACGTTGTCCTAGGCCATGGATCCCAGCCTGGCCCGACGCCGACGCTGCCGACGCCCCCGACGCGCCCCTTTTTGGACTCGCCCCGTCCCCGCCCCGGCCACTGCCGTTGCCTGCCCCCCACCCTCCCATTGCAGGGGGTCGCTGGACCCTCCATCCTCGACCCCGCCGAGAGATCTTTGTCCCAGATTCTCCAGACGAGTTGATTTTGATTCCATCGCCCCCTGGAGGGGAGTGGGAGGGAGGGAGGGAGGGAAAGGGTTGTATGGAAATGTTATGCTCCGGTACCTGTACATGGATATGATGTATTTCCAACACTATTACCCATAGTCGAGGGCCTGATGAGACCCCTAATATATTATGCTCGGTCGGGGCCAAAAGCGGGAAATGTCGCTATTCCGTATTTCCAACACTTGATATGATTGTTGTTCTTCCGTATTTCCAACACTGGATATGTTCTCTCCGTATTCGTCCGCCTTTTCTCGGGATCCCCCATTAAATCAACAGAACCTAACCTAACATTTAACTGATGGTTAACTGCTAACTAGTTTAAGTGTTCATGAGGCACTTTATATGCAATCGGTTAAACAGTCGGTTAACTACCTAACCAAACCTAACTAACTGATGGTTAATTGCTAACTGTAGTGTAGTTTAAGTGTTCATGAGGAACTTTACATGCATTCGGTTAAACAGTCGGTTAACTACCTAACCCAACCTAACTAACTGATGGTTAACTGCTAACTGTTGTTTAAGTGTTCATGAGGCACTTTATATGCATTCGGTTAAACAGTCGGTTAACTACCTAACCTAACATTTAACTGATGGTTAATTGCTAACTGTAGTTTAAGTGTTCATGAGGCACTTTATATGCATTCGGTTAAACAGTCGGTTAACTACCTAACCTAACATTTAACTGATGGTTAATTGCTAACAGTAGTTTAAGTGTTCATGAGGCACTTTATATGCATTCGGTTAAACAGTCGGTTAACTACCTAACCTAACGTAACATTAGCTGTCGGTTAATGACTAAATTTTTAACTGTTTGATGCGACACTTTTACACAGTAGGTTAAACAATTGGTTAAATAGTCTGTGAAACACCCAAAATTACGTACCTTATCTTACCTAACCTTTTGACGGTTAATTGCTAACTGTAGTTTAACTTTGTATACAGTCGGTTAAACAGTTGGTTAAAAGTCTGTGACACACCCAGGATTAACTACCTAGCCTACCCAAACATTCACATGACGGTTAAGTAGCTAACTGTAGTTTAAGTGCTAATGAGGCAATTCTTAATACACGGTATATAGTAGGTTAAACAGTCGGCTAAATGATCTGAGAAACACCGAGGATTAACTACCTAACCTAGCCTAACCTTCATAAATCTGACAGATAGCAGCCTTGACAATAATTAAGAAGCAACTCCCATGACAGCCATACCCCGTCCCACCTAGCTAATATTTCATGGGGGACACGCACCGCACGCACAAGAGGGCAGTGGGTCAACGAGCCAAATATAGCGGCTACAAATAGCAGCTTATCCCACTCCTCTTTCAACAACAGCTGTATAATGATAATAATATGTAGTGCAAAGCAATATAAGGCAAAGGCAAGGCCTTGGGTCTTTGTCCTTTTGGATTTTGCTCCACACCCCCCACCCTGCAATGCTGTCTCTCTAGCCTTGGAGGGGATGGGGAATTCGTGTGTTGAGGGAGGGAGGAGGTGCGGGGAGAGACGGGGAAGTTAGTTGGAAGCTGCGCCGTCGCAATAGCACACCTGGACCTCCGACATAGGCTATCGAATTCCGAAAGACTATGGAGGCAGCGCGCTCTCTCTCTCTCTCTACTAGCTCGTGGGGGTGGGTGAGGGAGGAAGAACCTTGGAAAAGGGGTCTATGGCCTCTCTTTGCCTATATACTATGCGCTCTAGCTGCGATCGCTGCATCGGAGCAGATATAGCCCATCACAACGCTGCCAACTTACACACTTCCTGTGTACGATCTGGATGTACGAGATTGTCGACTTGGCAACACTGCCTGAACGTAGTACGGTATCACTCGCATAGATGGCGCATCTGCGCAATGATGCCACTCTCAGGGTCAAATATTGACAACACTGCCTAAACGTAGTACCGTACGCCTCACATAAATTGCGAACAAGCCTGAACGTACCAAGTAGTACCCTCACATAGATGGCTCTGAACGTAGTACTGTACGCCTCACATCGATGGCGAACAAGACTGAACGTATAGTATCGTATCCCTCACAGATGGAACGCAAGGTTCTGAACGTAGTACCGTGTGTCTCACGTAGATGTAGAACAAGACTGACCGTAGTACCGTATCCTTCACATGGATGGCACACATGCGCACTACTGCCACTACCGTGTCCTTCACATAGATGGCGCTCACAGCTGTGAAAGTAGTACTGTATGCCTCACATAGATGGCGCACTACCGCCACTCTCAGGGTCGTGCGGTGGCACTACATGGACAGAGGCACAGATTCGTACGTCAGTATAACGTCACTCAACCGAGGCATCGTTGGCTGGGTATAGCACGATGAATCCACCCGTTGGGGACAAAAGGAGAGGATGACCTTCTGGGAGGCTGAGGCCCTTGACCAGCAGCGCGTGGACAGAAGGTCACCTCCCTATACACCAACAACCAGGGGCATCACCTGCTTGTTTCATTCCCACCCTTTGTTTTGTACGGTGACATCTGGCTAGGTTCTCAGGGTCACCCTTGAGTGTGGGTCAGTACCACTGTGACCTCCGGAGGAGGTCACGTCTGACCAGAAGCAGATTTTCGGTGGGAGGGCATGAGAAACAAAGGAGCGGACAGGTGCTCCAGAGCCACGTGCCTGCCTAGCAGGTGCAATAGCTGCCCAAAAAAAAATCTTTTTTTCGCCCCACATTGGCTACCCTGCAGCTGCTGCTGCATGATGCTGTTGCCCCCGAAAAGTCACGCTCATAACAAAAATCCGAGAGATTTTTACTGTAGGGCCAAGTTGCATCACTGCATCTTAAAATCTCAATTTCCTTTTCAAACTCTCCCCAAATCAGGATCTGCAAAATCTCAGGTTGAGAAACATTTCAAATGATGTAAAATCTCTGATTATAAACTACATCTAGGATTAATAAAATCTCTGGATTAAGTAAAACCCATGGTTAAGTAAAATCTCTTATTAATAAAACTGGGATTTTACTTCATCATGGGTTTTACACTTAATCCTAGATTTATTTAATCCGATATATTTACTCATCGGAGATTTTACTTAACCATGGGTTTTACTTAATCAGAGATTAATCCGATTGAATCTTGGGGTAAATGTAAAACCCACGATGGGGTAAAATCCCATAAGTAAAATCCCACATTAAATAAAGCCTCGGATTAAATAAATCTAGGACGAAATTAATCTCTGGTTAAGTAAACTCTCTGATTTAAAAAAAAGGGATTTTACTTCATCGTGGGTTTTACACTTAATCCTAGATTTACTTAATCAGATATTTTTACTCGTCGGGGGATTTTACTTAACCATGGGTTTTACTTATCAAAGATTAATCCGATTAAATCTCGGGTTTAGTGTAAAACCCATGATGGAGTAAAATCCCACATTAAATAAAATCTCGGATTATATAAATCTAGGATGAAATTAATCTCCGATTAAGTAAAACTCACGGTTAAGTAAGCTCTCGGATTAATAAAAACCTTGTATTAAATAAATCTCGGATTAAGTGCAAACCCCACGATTGGGTAAAATCCCTGATTAGATAAAATCGCGGATTAAATTAATCTCCAATAAAGTAAAACCCACGATGAAGCAAAATCTAGGATTAAGTAAAACCACTGATTAGGTAAAATCTCTGATTAAGGAAAATCTTGGGTTAAATAAACCTCGGTTTCTGCAAAGTACCGTTAATTTTTTTTAAACCCTCGGATTCTTCATGAACTGGATTCTGAAAATAGTATCTCCATTTATACAGATACTGAATTATTAAAAGAATAATATGACATTTTTAACATGTCAGATCTGGTGCATCGTCACCGAATCTAGGCCAGGGTTTATGCCTGGTTAAATATACATCCGGGAACCGTCTTCTAACGCGTGGTTTAATTGGACATTAATTACAACTCTGTGGTCCAAGGACTCGGCAACCTTACAAACTTTTTTCCAGAAGGTGGGGGCCAATGCTATACAGTATAACTACTGGAGTCCTCCACTCGGGTGTGATGTTAGTTTAAAAATAAAATTGTATATTTTTAGCTGACAGACCTAATTAAAATATTAATTGCATGTTGATATACCTGTCACTTGTCAGTTTGGCAACGATTGGCTGGTTTTGATCATGTGACCAACATGCAGCTGTTATTTTCAGCCAGTTACTATTAACAGTTAGATCCGGACTAATACAATATTGGCAACCCAGGCGAGCGTGATTCGAGTAGACTTTTTCTCATTGGGCAGAGGGAAATGAGACTGCCAAACCCGATGCGATGCGACTCTAACAATCTAACAGTGACAGTGATTGTTGTCAGTCTCATTTCCCGTTACCAATAAGGAACCCCCAATAAATATGACATTGGCGGATAGAGTGAACCCGGAAAACCGGAAGTGGACGTCACCGGAAGTTGACCGTGGAGGCGTTTGCCCACGCTGAATCCGAATCCGAAAACAGTTTGTCGCTATCTCATGCGATTTGGGCTCTGATACTTGTCCACAGACAGACGGACAGAGCTGCTCTATATAAGACTTTTTTTCGATTAGAAAAGGTGTACTACAAACGTAATATCAAATTGGGATATATTGGTGTGTCTGTACACGTATCCGGTCATTATATCGGAGCGAAAATTAACCAAAATGACAGGTGTCAGGTTAACTTTGTTTCCACATATACATACAAGCTGCCTTTTTTTTTTGTTTATCATCCCTCCCCGATTAGTCACCGGATCCTCCGGGGGGGCCACGCCCCTCCAACTGTCATTGACCTGTGTACATCACCCCTCTGCACCCATGATAATCAATGTCCGCTCGTGTCCAGGTGGGAATCAGTTTTCCACCAAAATGTTTTCGTGATGTCGGGAAAAAAAAAGTTTGACCAGGTGGAGGGTAGCCAGCTGCATAGCGCTGGACCATGTCCCTCCCACCTTCCCAAAAAAGTAATAATGGAGGGCGGTGTCCAACACCTGTTTTGGGAGACGTCATGTGGGTCACAGATGCAGGCGAGCATGTTGTCTTGAGGAGAGCACGTGGATCACGCGAGAATCACCAGGCTACGAGGTCAAGAAACCACATCGGCGCATGCGTAAGAAACACGCCTCCTGTGCGCATGCGCAAGACACCAGCGATGCGCACTGGACTTCTCAGTGAAATGCGCATGCGCGAGTACAGAAATCAGCAGTGCTGCCAACTGACGCCATATATACGTCCCAAGTTTCAGCACTCCAGAAGTGGGTTAGGTAACAGTGATATACATACCGACAAACTCTCAGCTTTATATATATGTAAGACTAGCAGGATAGCCTAGTTTCATCCTCTCAGTAGCCAGCAAGTGGTTGGGTACATACCAACAAACTTTGCGCTTCATATAATATCATTAATTCATTGTGAGATATCTTCCAGCATGATCCGGATAGAGAGTGCACATGTGCAGGCTGTGCTCTGTGTAACATCCTGTTCCGTTTATAACGCGCGGGTATCCGTTTTCATTGTGCGGTTATAGACGGCAGGTGACCGGAAGTGTCTGGTAAACACACACGCTAACCCAGTAATCCAATGTACACACACGGGGAACTGTCTCGTTGAATGTCTCGTGCCATGGCTGAGATTCATGGTCGCGTCTTTTCTTCGGTGTTGCCCAACACTGAGGGTCTTAATCCGTCAACAATTTCACGCCGACTTCTCTCCCTCCTAGTACCCCCAAGTCTGGGTTGGGTTCTCTTTATGTCCACGGGGCCCGGTTTGCTTATAAGCCTATAACGGTTATCAACCGACCCCAGGTGGGGTCCGTTGGGGTAGCTACACTAGTAGCACGGGTCTTTGGAGCAGGGACCTTTTTCCTCGAGCTGGGTCTGCTGCTTTTATCGGTTTCTTTTCTCCTAAGAATCCTCATCCAGCAGATGGGGACGACGTTTTGAATGCTTCTTGTCCCGTGCTAGGAACCCACCATTTTTTCGGCTGGAGTTTTCCTTCTTTTTCTCAAGAGGAGCCCTACCTCCAGCTGCCATCCCGCTTCCTTATCCTTTCTTTGCCACCTATGCACACCTCTTGGCCTTGGAAGGGCAAAGGCCTTACAGCTGTTGGGGGGGTTTCACACGTGACCTTGCATCCGTCCGAATTCATCCTGGGAGTCAGGCAACCTGCGCATCGCGTGTTGCGTGGAAATCAGGAGCTTCACTACAGCAAAATTTGCACAAAAAAAAAAACAGTGGAGAAAAACGTTTCTCACTGGGACTGCAGATTCAGGCGCAGCCTAATTAGTATTAGGGTAGTGGAGATAGTGGTAGTGGAGATAGGGCGTTTCTCACTGGGACGACAATGAGATAGGACGTTCCTAATTGGGACTGCAGATTTAGACGCATCCTAATACAGTAATTAGGATGCGCCTAAATCTTCAGTCCCAATGAGAAACGTCCTAACTTCACTGGTTTTTTAGATGGGGCGTTTCTCATTTGGACTGCACATTTATAAACGGATATGATGATGATGATGATGATGATGATGATGATGATGATGATGATGATGATGATGATGACGACGACGACGACGACGACGACGACGACGATATGAGGTTGCGCCTAAATCTGCAGTCCGAATGAGAAACGCCCTAGCTCCACTTGTTTTTGGAGATATGGCGTTTCTCATTGGATTTGGAATTGGAGTCCCAAGGAGAAACGCCCCAGCTCCTACTTATCCTATCCTGATAATTAGGATGCGGCTAAATCTGCAGTCCCAACGAGGAAAGTCCTATCTTCACTGGTTTTTAGATAGGGCGTTTCACATTGGGACTACAATTCCAAATCCAATGAGAAACGCCCGATCTCTCAAAACCAGTGGAGATAGGACGTTTCTCGTTGGGACTGCAGATTTAGATGCAGCCTATAATAATTAGAATGCATCTAAATCTGCAGACCCAATGAGAAACGCCCTATCTCCACAGTTTGTTTGTTTGTTTGTTTTAGACAGGGCGTTTCTCTTTGGGATATAAGAATAATATATTCTGAGATAAAAGCAGGGGTGCCATAGTTTGCCTATGAAGTAATATGCGGCAGGTGTGACTTGATCCGACCTAGATCGATGCAACGTGCCGTACTGTAGTGTGCCTCGTCCCACCCTCTCTACCCCCAACCCCACTCCAGACGCTGCAGCTCCGGATCCGGAGGGGTGAAGGACCTGCCCTGAACTCTGCTCCGGGACACTCCAACTTGAAATCCCGGAAAAATCCGAACCAAACAAAAAAGTACTATCGTCGACACTAAGGCAGGTACAGGGTGAGAGAAAAAAGAGGTCCTTCCTTCTCCCGGTCTCCCCCCTCTTTTGAGTTCCCTTTTTCCCACTCTTGGGGACTCTCTGAGACAAAGACTGGATCATGCTACACATCTGAGGGGGAGCCTACCCGGGAATGGAGACCCTCTCTCCACATGCCCAGTTCCCTTGGGAAACATGCTCCCACAGGATCCCACACACTGTACCTTCACATCGGCAGCATCTGATTACATCACATTATGAGGGAATATAACGGGATTTTTGCAGGTGACATGGGACACCCTGTACATGCCCAACCCTTGTTACCAAATAGAGGTCCGCGCATCATGCAATTATGATTCCCTGGAAAATAATTTGCCTTGTTTTGGGACAAAGGAATGGAGCCACACTGGGTTGGTCCCCCTTCATTTTCTGGGTATAAATAGTTAGGGAACACAACAAGGGAAAGAAAATAAGGGTTCAGTAAGAAGGCCTTCAACTGCACCGAAAATTAGTGTGTTCTATTGCATAGTGTCGGTCGGCGGCTCTATTTTTAAGCAGGGTCTGTATTATTAGAACAGGCGTAGATCAATATTTGGCACGCCTTCCTCATAAGAGTTAGTCTCTTAACAAACACGGCTAATGATGTCGCTTCCATATTATTTCGATGGGTACGCGCAATTCCCCTGTCCACTTTGTCTTATGTATGACAATTGCATAATGGCCTTGCCGGGAGGGCATACCCCTCAAGGGCCCTGTAATGAAATTGATCGTCGGAATTATTCAAGCGACCGCTCTCTGACCTTTTTGCCAGTTGTTCACTTTATTCCCTTTTCGGCTACTGTTGGCAACCTTGGCGACCAATTTCGAAAACTTGTTACGAACCTGCTTGTCTGTTTGTCCGGGGTGAGTCATCACTAGGTGTAATGTGCATGTAGTACCAACTTCCGCCGCACGACCACAGTGGCTGTAGTGTACAGAGAGGGTGGATGCGCCATCTATTGCAGGATAGTGCTGGACTGGTGGCGTCAAGAGCCAAGAGCGGCAAACGAGTGAATCGCTTCTATAACCGCAGGCCTAGAAAAACCCTCGCTTCGCTCTCGATCACTAGTGAAGAGCGAATTGAAATTTTCCATTCGTATTGACCATACGGATGGAAAATTTCAATTCGCTCTTTTGCCGCTTCGGCTCGTGGCGCTATCAGCACTGTACTACCGTACTAGCAGGCTACTTGTATAGTTGTTGATCATGTACGCAAGTCCGGATGATATCAGTGTCAGACATTATCACTAGGCGGAAGTGTCGCCTTCCTGACCCCCCCTGTGTAGTTGAGGGGCCTCCCGAGGCTTTAATAGTCAACAAATTAATTTTTGGTAGAGGTTTCCCCCCCAGTTCCTTTTTTTAAATTTTCCTGTTGGCAGACCGCAGCACCCCTACCCCGACCAAAACCCCCTTGAAGGTTTGGCCACATCCTGTCGGCTGCAAGAGCTTATCCAGAGCATCAGTAGACGGATATGAAGCTGGGCCCCACGTTACAGTGTCGTAGTAACAGAGGTCATTGCCTATAATAATATTAGCTATACCCACACCATAGTCAGGCAGGAATCGGGTCAAGGGGACCGTTTGGCTGATAGGTCCTCAAGGTCGGGGGGGCTTGATAACAACCATATGATACCATCGGGTATAAACCAAGCCTGGAAGGCCCCCACGCTAAACATGACTAGAAAAACCCTCGCTTCGCTCTATTTTCTATGCCTGAGGTTAGAGAAACACTCGCTTCGCTCACGTTTTTCTAATGATGTGTCCAATTTTGGCCAAAAATTTTTTTTGCACATCGCCCCAGCCAGCCAGCCAGCCACCGCGCTAATTAGTTCATCAAAAGGGGTTACCTCCAGATGAATTGGCGCGCACTAATGCGTTAATGGGCCCTGCGTGTTATCGGTCGCGTTAAAAAAGACTCGCCGTCACTCCTGATGCTGATGGGACATCCACTGGTCAGGAAGTACCAATACCGCTCACATAGATGACGACCGGACAGGAGGGGTCTGAGATTTAGGAAAATTACTGCACAATTAGCTCAGCTATACCTATGCACCACTTTTCAGCACCAAGGGTTTAAAAAGGACGTTCAAATTGGCGAGGGGAAAAGGAGGCGTGATCTAAGGGGCGCATTCTGACTCCTGCCTATTGCTGGTCACGTCATAGAGCAGTACAGTGCTGAACATTAATTCCGTCATACTGCTAGCGACATTTACCGAAGCGGCAGACGTGCAAATTGAAGTGATAGAGTGCCAGCTGTGCGAGTAAGGAATGGTAGCCCTTGAGTGACGTCACTGGCTGGGGGACAAGCCTTTTGTCCATTGCCATCCAGCCTGTGACGTCACTTAAGGCCTACCTCTTCTTACTCGCACGGCTCACACTTCGATTTGCACTTCTGCCGCATCAGAAAATGTCGCAAGCAGTATGTCTCGGTTAATGTCCAACACTGTACGATACCGTCTGATCTTTGATTGATCATGACTCGAAAACTACGTAATACGTATTTCTTGAAACAAAAACACACAAAAATTCGTTTTAAAATAAGGCTAAATTTTCATTCTCATCAGCACAAATGACGTGTTTTTTTATTGAGGGTTGGAGCTGGGTTTGAGGTGTCGATGACGCATATTTTTTCGGGAAGGTCCAGGATCCCTAGGGGTGAGTTTGACCCTATCAAAATTGATTAGGGTTGGAGGGGGGTGTGATTCCCTTGCGAATAGGGCATGTCATATAGGCCTGGCAGCACTTCCGGCAGGCATGCACAGCCTGGGCTGCAGCACCAGGGGTGTGTGTTAGTGCAGCTAGAGAGAGGGGCTATATAGGGGAGTGCTTCTCCAGCGCACCATCCACATCGACCTAGCTCTCTCTCGTTTCCATGACAATGTCTGGCCCCCAAGAAGAGTGAGGCAGGGGAGAGAGAGAGAGAGAGAACCAGGCGGGGGAATATATATGTATGGAAAAGGGAAAAACCTATTTTAAGGGGGGGAGGAGAAGGAAATTGAGGAAAGGGGGGGGGGGACTCTCCAACATTTCGACGGTCCTATAAGCACAAGCAGCTGCCTTTTGTGCTAAGTGATTACGTCCCCTTTTCCTCGATTGTTCATAGCCACATTTTTTTTACGATTTCAAGCTTCTGAGAACACAACAGCTGTTCTTATTTGCATAATTATTTTCGAATAGGGAAGGGCGTGCACACCGGTGCACACACCTGTGACCTTTTCCGGCCGGTTGCTGGAGTCGACAATCAGCACTATATAGCCATTGTTGAAGAGCTATGAGAGGAATCAAAACGGGGGTAACAACCAGTGCGGAATCCCAGGGTTCACTATACGTGGGATCGATCCAATGGGGCTGGGGTGGTAGGTAGGGGTGGGGGGAAGTTGAATCCAAATGAAGTAATACTGTACCCCCTCCCCCAGACTATACCACACCCGTCGCAGAGTACTCACCTCTCGACGTCTCGACGATGCCAAAGTGACGATCGCGTGACACGTCAAACTCTTGTCATCATATTTGACTATACAGAGAGGCTCTCGACATTATTTTGACTAGTGCGAAGGTCACTACAAAACCTAGAATCAAACCATTGGTTTTTGTAAACAAAGTGCGCTGGTTTCACCAAACTGCTCGTAAACTTCAATTAGTATACTTGACCCAGCTCCAACCATCCATTAATCTCATTGTTTACGCTGAATTGCAAGTGTTGTTCATATCAGCAAACGAGTGCTTTGTGCGCAGTGGTGCCAACCGCAGCCCCGCGATAGTTCGAATCTCATTCATACAAAAGTTTCAGAATGAAAGTGCGGTAGTTGCTGCAGTGGGTCTGTACCAGGTACCGGCAACGCTGTGTTTCCCCGGGTTGTAGAGAGAGAGAGAGAGAGAGAGAGAGAGAGAGAGAGAGAGAGAGAGAGAGAGAGTTTTTTCCTCTCCACCCCCCCCCTCTCTACCAACCCCCCTATAGCTACCACCCCAACCATTTCCCTTACTATCCCCCCCAACTGAATCGATCGTGGCTGCAGAGAGGCACTGCAGCGGCGTCGGGACGCCGGCCAGGGTCAACGTCCGACGCCGCCGACGCCGATGCCGCAGCCGAGCACCAGGGAGGCCAACACCCCCTCTCCCCTCCTCTCGCAGCAAAACCGGGTCAAAGGTTGCAGAACTCAGGGGGGGTATGCAACACAACCATGCAGCAAGTCTGCAGGTGGCGGCCTAGCTGCAGGGGGAGCATGCACAAAAATTTGGCAACTTCACACCCCCCACCTGCATTTGCCTTGGAGGCTTGTCATGGGCCTCATGGCTCGTTTATATCGTATTGGCAGCCCTGTTTCATGAATCAAGCGCTGGAAGGCCCGGGCTGGATCAGGGAGGAGGGGGAGGGAGGAGCGGGGAGGCTGGCAGAGAGGGTGAGAGACCTACCCTCTCTATACTCCAACTCTGCTGGAGAGGGGTTGTTGGCCAACCCAATCCAACACCCCCCTAGACAGCAGGGTGCAATATTTTATTGAAAAATATATATGCATTTCTACCAATTTTAGCAAAAATAAAATTTCAAAAAAAGTTTCGGACAACCACCAGCACCGAGTGCGCACCACAGTTCGCGCACCTTGCAATGATAGGTTGATAAACTCTATGCATAGTGGGTGCACTTATTTCCAACGCTACGCTTGGGAGGGACGTTCGCGACGTTGCCAATGCTACGGAATGAACTTGTTGTCAGAACAATGGAGCTTCGCGATTGTGGGTGCGCGCACTCGGTATAATAGCTAATTTTTTTGATTATGCCATCCCAGGTAGCACACTTCGTCGGCCCGATGTCGGCGAATGACACCGGGCCAATGTAAAACGGTTAACTTTTTGTCACATCGGGTCGACACTGGCATCCGGTGTTGGGCCGATGTTGGCATACGGTGCTGACCCGATCTACATTATACCCTAGCTAGTAGCAGCGGAGCCGTTGCCAAATTTTGGCTCACCCTCCAACTTGGACGTAGTACAATAGGACACTACCAGTTGGCGCATAGGCTGTCCCTCTGCATACTACTGCCGTGCTTAGGGGGGAAGTAGTACTACATGCACGTTGGTGATGAGTCAAAGTCCACCCGGCCTGTCTAATATTGAACATGGAAATAAGCGACTACCTATAGGTGATGAGTCAACTTGTTTACAGGGTAAATTCTGTGTGTGATTGATTGATAAGACAATCGATTAATTAATATTATCGTCCTTATGGCACGACAGATGCGGATATATTAAGACAAATTGGCGTGACGTCACATGGTGTAAGTGGTTGTGATGTCCAGTCCCCCCTGTCCGAAGATGAAGGCATCTCCCATTTAGCTTGTTGATGTGACAGGGCGATGCACCCTGAGGTTGTGACCCTCCCCACTCATCCCCCCGCTTCACTCCCTCCCTCCAGGACCGATAGCACGTCCATAGTATAAACCCCTCCAGGCCACGCCCACTTCGTTTGCATATTGGTCAACACAATTCCATGCGCTCTGCTGCAGCTTCTCTGGGGAGGGGGGACCTGCACCGCGGAAATGAAGTACTGCGGATCTGTACACGCCGTACCCATACCGGGAGCAATGGCCAGTGATTGCTGATGTATAGACATAAATAATGCGAGAGATACTGCTGTGGGGGTGTTTGTCCGAGTGGGAAACAAAGTCTGCAAATATAGCAAAAGGTGGCAATGACACGCGATAGGGTGACGTCAAGCGAGAGATAACATAAGATTTATTAATAACGACACTATTGATAGTTTTAATCGGCCAGGATTAAGTTGTTGGTCGAGATTTGGCCTCAAATGATGCACCTGGTGTTTCGAAACCAGTACCGCACCATAAGGTCCGAAAAGTGGAGGAAATTTCAAATTTGTAAGGTAGCAGACCCGAAGCTCGTCAATTAGACCCTCCATGTACCGTACCTCACGAGTCAGGAGGACTCTTGGAGGCTAATTTGAGCTTCAGGTCTGCTCCCTTCGAGAGTACCCGACCTGAAGCTCAAATTAGCCTCCAAAACAGGCGATCCTCACTCAACATCACTTATTATTATAATTTTCTTCTAATTTATCGAGGCTCAAATTAGCCTCCAAGACAGTCATCACTAGTCTAGTGATGACTGTCTAGGAGGCTAATTTGAGTCTGCCATCTTATTAGCCTCGATTAATTAGAAGAAAATACAAACGAGTGCTCACCACAGTTCGCGCAGCGTGCAGGGTTGGCATTATGAATGAGAGCTGGTAATAATCTATCTGGTAAATAAGCGCTGCACTTATTTCCAACGCTACGCTTGGGGAGGGGGGTAGAATACGTAAGTCAGGGTTGGAACTATACATAATTAGCATCTCTGATTATAATATTACGAATTCCAGAAGTTAGGGTTGGAATTACGTGTAGGACGATACAGCAATTTTCCTTCTGTAGTCCCATTGGTGTGTATTGTTATGTCTACAGTATCCCTGGACAGGAATTCTTCCTGAGCAAAGAGTAGAGAGGGGGGTGAGAGGTATGGGTGTCTAAATATAAACGAGGCTGTGGCACCGTTTCATTTGTAGCTTGAGTCTACTCCTGTACAAAACCCTGTGGACTCGTATTTTTGGTTAAGTTGTCAGGCATTTTGGCCAGCTCGTCCCCAGCTCTCATTACTAGGGCCAGAGAGAGTCCACCCTGAGACACACACACACACGTGGACCCTCTAATCAGTTGCCAAAAATAACGGGCAAGGAGGCTCAGCAAAAATTCGTGAATTAATAATCAGCTTTTTTTTTTTTGCTGTTCGGAACAGAACCAGTCCCTTTTTGCAAAATTCAGAGGACAGGAAATTCAGGCCCACCCTGTACCACCCCTGGGCCGTCGGTTGTGGTCTATGTCGAACCGGGTCGGCTTAAATCCTCCCCACCCTGCCCCTAGGGCTCTCCATGAATATTGACGTTACGTTTCCCCCCCACAGCATCAACCCCTCTCTACCATCCGTACACAGAGCCACAGGGGTTCAATTGTAGCTGACTTCCAGTCACATACACGCCACTAATCATCAGCCTGGCGCTAAATAAACAGCATATAACATGTTGACGCGAAAATTATAGCTACTTGTATCACAAGTCACGTCATGAAGGGGGGAAAAAATCGTCCGCCAGGATCGCCACTACAGCAGCGCCGAAGCGGCAACCCCACTCCCTATACGGGTGACAGCTGATAAGGGCACGGTGGTTTCCATAAGGCTTGGGTAGGATTCAGACGTTCGAAACACTTCCAGNGGGGTCGGGGGGGGAATAGTAAATAAGTAACGTGTTGAGCTTCCGTGAACTTGGACCAATAGTTGGAACAATATCTTCTGGCTCGGAAAGTGAGCATGACCTGTTGGAGGGGGGCATGATGCGGTTGTCATCCTGAACAATTAATGTAGGTGCATGATTTACGCCCTTGGTTTGGAGACTGGCAGGATGTGACTTCTCTCCAGAAGACTCCAGTTCTATATTTAATGCGAGGGCGTGCGCGCACCAAAAACCAAGGCTTCTAGAACACACACTCACACACGTATTTTGGAGGAGTGGAGGGGGAAGGAGGGGGAAGGAGAGGAGAGGGGGGCCTTGTCGCTGTTTATTTTGGAAGCAGGGCGTCTCTACAAGTCCCCGGAATTATTTTTATTCCGGGAAGGAAACTCCCCCCGTCGGCCTATACACTTGTCTGGGTCTAGCTACAGGGTGATTCAAATCCGATAACAGTTGTTGGTAGCCGCTACTACTTATGAGTAAGGTAGCAGATCTGAAGATCGAATTTGCCTCCCGACGACGACTCGTGAAGAGATGCTAATCTGAGCTTCAGGTCTGCTACCTTAACTCACTAATTTGGTGTGAATTTAATCCAGATTTTTTTCGTACAAAAATTTGGTTGTACAGTGCTGGACATTAATGGTGTCGTACTTGTGTCGCCACGATCCGATGGCGGCAAATGAGCGAATCGATATTTTCCCTCCGTGTGACTGTCTTCACTTGATCAAGCGCATCAGGACGTCCCTGGCATTGATCAGGATTTCTATGGACTTGCTGAGATTTATCAAGACTTCCCTAGACTTGACGAGATTTAACCGGACTTCTATGGACTATTTTGCTGGGATTTATCCGGATTTCTATGGATTTGCTGGGTTTATCAGGACTTCCCTGGACTTGATGGGATTTATCAGGATTTCTATGAACTTGATAAAGTGAATGTGGTCGTACGGAGGGCAAGTTTAGATTCGCTCCTTTGCCGCCTTAGGTTCGAGGCGCCACCAGTACGACACCAGTCCCATCAGCACTGCCGTACATAGGACCTGACCATTTGCTGAGATGGCTATCTTCTTCTTCCCCCTCATTCCCCTTACCCTACAAAACCGGGTCGAATCCATATAACTGACCTGGAAGAAAGCCCAATCTCTTATCTCCCTGCCATTCAACCAATGGGAGATAGGCAAGGGTGCAATTTTTTCCCCAGTTTCTTTCGACCCGGTTTATTCATCCACGAGCGTCCACGAGGCAATGTGGATCAAGGCATTACCCTAGTTGAAGGAACTTATCCTATTTATTTAATTCCAGCAACTTTTTCCCGGGTGAGGACCCCCCCGGATGACTACAGAGGAAAATCTACTGCTTTTGTACATGGGTGTGGGAGAGAGCGGGTATGCAATCCCCATAGGAAGCTTGATCATCATAATGTCGGGGGGTTGAGGGTTTGAGGGGACGAAGAGGGGGTGAATTCATGATGGGGGCGGGAGAAGGAGGGGGGGATAGAAAGGCGCATTACCAAAATGAAAATGTCGTTTCCCTGTCGGTTTTATCCATCCAGTCCCCGACCTCCCTTCTTTTTTGACACGCATCGAATGGCTTCAACCAGAGCTGGGAAACGCATCTCTTTGAGTAGATTTCGAGGGAGAGGGGGGACATTTTCTTTTATCTGTTGGTTTAACACTATTGGCCTCGACGCACTATCAGTTGATCAGAATAGTGAAAATACACGGGATGACTCTCTCTCTCTCTCTCTTAGATTCCTAGTTGATTTCACAAATTTTTGTCGGATTTATCAGGATTCTCCTGGACTGCTGGCTGTGATTTATAAGGACTTCCTGGATTAGCCGGGATTTATCAGGACTTCCCTGGATTAGATGGGATGTATCCGAATTTTGTATGGACTTACTGGGATTTATGGGGACTTCTCTGGTCTGGACTGGGTAGGATTTCTCAGGATTTCCCTGTACTATCTGATGGAATTATCCGGATTTCCATGGACTTGCTGGGATTTCTCAGGACTTCCCTGGACTGGGTAGGATTTCTCAGGATTCCCCTGGACTATCTGATGGAATTCTCAGGATTTCCATGGACTAGCTGGGATGTATCGGGACTTTCCTGGACTAGCTGGGGTTTATTAAGACTTCCGGACTGGGTAGGATTTCCCTAGACTATCTGATGGAATTCTCAGGATTTCCATGGACTAGCCGGGATTTATCGGGACTTCCCTGGACTGGGTAGGATTTCTCAGAACTTCCCTGGACTGGGTAGGATTTCTCAGGATTTCCCTGGACTATCTGATGGAATTCTCCTGATTTCCATGGACTTGCTGGGATTTCTCAGGACTTCCCTGGACTGGGTGGAATTTCTCAAGACTTCCCTGGACTATTTATGGAATTCTCAGGATTTTTCTGCAATTTCTGGGATTTTCCAGGATTTCCATGGACTTGCTGGGATGATTTGGATTTTTATGGACTTGCTGTATTTCTGCACTTTCTCTGGATTCGTACCAGGATTTCTGGTGTTGCCACAAACTTTTACGACAGTTTTACGACTTATGCCTGTTGTTTCCAGGCAGTTTCTAGAGACTTTCGGACACCCCTCGAACGAACGGAAAAACCGGGCGGATGTCGCCTATTTTGTAAATAGAGTCAAGCGTATGCCAAAATAATTCTGAGGCCTAATGCCCAGCACTTAAAGTGCTAAAAACAAAGGAAGATGGGGCACGTGACTCGCGCATGGGGACTGGAGGAGTTGGGGGTGGACAAAGAAAGAAAAAAAAATCCTTCAAATGCCGGGAGGGGACTGTCGGAGGGAAGCGGGCCAAAAATTTTCGGCAAATAATGGGCTCCATCGGCTGGAAAACTAGATCCGGCGAGAGGATTTCCATGGAATTTCCTGGGACTGCTGCTGACTATGTACCGGGAAATCCCAGGAAATCCTACAGAATTTCGTGGAGTGCGCGGAAAGCGTAAACAATTCGCAGGTACGAGACAAATAAAGCCGGCTTGACTCATCGAGACGTCATGAAGTCTTTTTTTGGCCAATGGCCCGGGGCCCGTGCCTCACATGTCACCCACGCGTCGCCGGTACTTCTGGACGAGATACCAGGTCGCCGGGTCTAAAAAAGGACAACTCATACGCAGGAGTCCGGATTGGGGGGATTCCTGATGGACTTCGCAGGATTTCGGCGGACTACCTGGATTTCTCATGGGATGCACGGGATTCCTTATGGACTTGACCGGATTTCCATAAGGGATTCCTGACCAGATTCCCCCCCGCACTGATTAAAAAAGCGGTGATTAAGCCGTACATTCTGCGACAACAGTGTCCTCACGCCATGCACCTTTGATTTATTCAGGCAGCGAGGTTATAGCCTTGTGGCAGTGCAGGCAACTTCCCCCACCCACCATAGCCCCCCCATGAGGTGGTGGGTGGGTGGGGTGGGTGGAGAGGGTATGGCCACTACCACCCCCTCCAGTTGCTGCTGCACATAGGCCAACAAGGTCAGTTTTCTTCACTGCGCATGAATAATTGCTTCTGACCTAAATTCACTGACTGGGTCATTCTCCTCCTCCTTCTCTCCTGATCAATACTATGCGGGTGCTATAGGGTTAACCAACATAGTCGGCAGGGGAGAGGGGGTGGGAACTATAGGAGGGGGGCGGGGGAAGAGCGCAGGGTGCAGTGGGTGGCAATAGTACGCCACTCTGTCTATGTGATTACGCAGAGTAATGCCCTGTTACGCCCTCGAGATTCGCACATTACTTATGGGGAAGTTAACGCTAGTAATAGTCGCTGGTGACGTCGACCTTTTAACCAGAGGTTAATTTATAGGTTTATTTGGATTTCTATGGACTGGCCGGGTTCATCGGGACTTCCTTAGACTTGTTGGAATTTATCAGGATTTCCCTGGACTCTGGGATTTATCGGGATTTCTATGAACTTCCTAACATTTTAAGGATTTCTATGGACTAGCTGAAAATTATCAGGATTTCTATGGAGTTCGTGGGTTCATCAGGACTTCCCTAGACTTGCTGGGATTTATCAGGACTTCCCTATAGACTTGTTGCGATTTTAAGAATTTCTATGGACTTTGCTGGGATTTATCAGGATTTCAATGAACTATACCTCCGGGAAAATTAGCCGGTAGCACATAGCATGTGATGTACAGTACCTTGCTGTAATTGTGGCAGATTTTAACGGACGGTATTCTTGATGCAATCGGATGGAAAAATCCATGGTTTATGGTAATACCTGTGACAGTGCAAACGTCCGGGTTGTAGTTGCATGTTAATTGCTGGGGGATTACGCAACGATTACCGGATTTTCCTCCATTACTATAGGTCTATTTATAATTTTCTATATGCATTATGCTGTATCTTCTGATTAAGAAAAAAGTCCAGTGTTGTAACTTGTGCAACTTGTACGTGCAAAGTACAGTGCATTTCATAAAATAAATAATTGTGGGTAGTGCTTTTGACCCCTTGGGTAGATACAAGCACCGACCTTTATTTTAGCCAAATATTCGTACATAGCGGGACCTTTCGCGAAACGCCCGGGCCCACGGGCAGGGTGACAGGATGGGATGTGCACTGTGCAAAGGTTTTAATACGATACATAGTTCGTGAACTCCCCCTGGTGTCTAGCGGAAATTCCACCCGAGACGAAGCCAGAGACGACCCAACTCTGCACGATATAAAGAGGGGAACCCAGGGCTGGGATCGAACCCGGGACCTTAACATCCGTATACGCATACATTACCGAAGCGCCACTCAGTGCATTTCATATTGTACAGTAATGCGTATGACCTGTTTAAAAAAATAATTACGAGCCCTACAGATTCGGCTAACGAAATTAAAAACCACGTCAGTTTTTAATGGTAATATTGTATTAGCAGCGAGGGTAATAAGTTTTGCTGCAGTGTGCCATTATTTACCTAACCGTACAGGGGCAATGTGTTTGCTAACATTTTTAAAAATGTGGCACTTGCAGAAACCGAGCACATGAGTTATAACCCATATGCCTCCCCTCCTCCTGACCCCACGACCTCGACGTGCCATAGTAACACTTCGTTACGTGCAGCAAAATCTGCAAAAATATGTGTACAAAAATGAGCAAGGCTTAGCGGGTGTCCCGAACTTTTTTGCCATGCGCAGTATCTACACCGAAACTATAATCAGCAGTTGTGTGTGTGGGCCACGAGGACACTTGTGGTGTTGGCGGCCCTGAATCGAGACTATTAATAGTCCCCGTCTCGCGGTCTATAGGTAGACGGTGCCTTTCGGTCGGGAAACTCTACATTTTCTGATCGATGTTAAGAGGAGGGGTTACTCCGATAGGGGGGGAATCCGGTCCCCCCCCCCCTCCCCCTCTACCGACAACATTGGGGGGTGGGTGGCATAAATCACGCAAAAGGTCACGACCTATTTTTTGTGCCATGACCTCTCTCTCTTGAGCCTGTACCCTTATTTCTGTCCACACCTGTCCCCGGATTGACCACTCCGGACTTCTTCACCTTGACATGGAAACCTTCGCCAATCGCTATACAATAAAAAAAGAGCTGGAGGAAATTTGCGTCTGTTGACTCATTAAACATTTGTAAATAAACAATTGAACGGAAAAGTGGTGCAAGGACGGGTTGCTTTAGGATGATAGGAGCCTCTGGGAGTGATATATTCGCTCTATCATAATCCGCGTCTATCCGGTTCGCGAATAGAAAAACATCCTCAGTCAACACCAGTCAAGGTTCTGCCAGTCACTAATAAGTGACATTGTGCGTTGACATGCACCGGTATGTTATTCACCTCATTGATGCATTCCACCTTAGTAGTCTGCAGGATGAAACAGTAGGAACTGTGTACTCAAAAGCGGACCGTTCACACGACAAACTGGACCCGGTTCCGAACCCGGTCCACTTTTCAAGGGGTTGACAACATAACCATGTTTGGGAATCACGTGACTGGCAGGATTTCTCAGGATTTCCCTGGACTATGCTGGAATTCGCCAGATTTCCGTGGACTTGCTGGGATTTATCGGGACTTTCCTGGACTGGGTAGGATTTCTCAGGATTTCCCTGGACTATCTGATGGAATTCTCAGGATTTCCATGGACTAGCTGGGATTTCTCAGGACTTCCCTGGACTGGGTAGGATTTCTCAGGATTTCCCTGGACTATCTGATGGAATTCTCAGGATTTCCATGGACTTGCTGGGATTTATCAGGACTTCCCTGGACTGGGTAGGATTTTTCAGGATTTCCCTGGACTATCTGATGGAATTCTAAGGATTTCCATGGACTAGCTGGAATTCCAACTGCGTCAGATGCAGTGTTGCCAACATCCACGCGACAGGCAGGAATGCCAACTGTCGTAGGCCCAGTGTTGCCAACAGCTATCACGTGACCGCGGTGCCTGACTTTGTTTTTGGGCTAATCGGGCAACAGCGGCTTTGAGTTTGGCAACGGAGCCTTTATCCGGACATGCCAGCCGGCACCATTTCAAAATTTTCCAATTTTGCGGCCATTACCACCTTGACAGTCGCCACCCCACCCTGCGACACGATGTTGCCCAATTTTGCCTACAAAACATGTGGTTTCCTGCTACTCCCCCAGTCGATTCGGCGGTGTTGCAATGCTAATCGACATTAACTTTGCGGTCGCTTTGAAAACTCGTTGCTGATGATGATGGTATCGGGGATATGTTTGGCAACCTCGTGCCGTCAGCCCCAGAATGTCGGTCGGTCCTGTTTCGAGAGGGGGTGGAGGAGGGAGGGCTATCGATCCCCCCTCCCCCAACCCTCTACTACTGAACCCAACGGAAAGGAAGAGCGCTAGAGAAATAGTTTGAAGTATAGCTTTGGTTGTTCCCCACAGTACATCACTCTCTCTCTCAACTCTCGTGCCATTGCACCAAACCTATCCGCAACAATACCATCATCAACAACTACTGGCCTATAGGAAGTTGGTCGCATAATCACTATCAGACCGTACTGTAGTCGACACTATTGTACTATCATCAACAAACATTTCGTACCAATTACGATGCTATATTGACATGTATCGATGTAACTACCGGGATCGCTACTAGCCAGTGAGTTCCAAACAGTTATTGGAAATACAGTTAAAACCGATACTACTGTCATCAACAATGATTTTGAATAGAAAGCTTGCGATACTATCATTTCCCAATGCATCACCGATACCTATATTACCGATCGATATTAGAATACTGTGTGAGCGAAAAACTACACTTTAATCACGATAAGTAACGCTTCTAAGGACAGTGCCAAGATTTTTAAGAGATACTGTGTAATGTGTATCTCTGAGTGTCATCGTCCTCTATTATGATCATCTATCAGCGCGAGTGATTACTGATGGACTTACCAAAAGGCCGTGACACCCGTCCAGTCAACACAAAAACAACGGGAAGCACAGACTGATATGTTGCTTTTGTTTATTTACGTTGTGACTGACATGCTGCCAATGGACCATGCTCTTTGCTCGTGTCGGTACTGTACTGTACAATGCAATGGACGAGCTGTTTTAAATTTTCCCTAGCAGTGAGCAAAAAAGGTTCGGGGGTTACACAAAATAAAATCGATACTATCACCATATTTTGTTAAATATGAGGCCAAGAAGCTGCCAAATCCGTGAAATTCCATAGACGGCAGTCCCTAACATTTTGTACTTCGTATTACCGTCACATTGTGTACAGATAATCGATGTTCACTATCGCAGATTGTCGATAGTATCGTCAATTCCTATATTTAGGGACGATGCTATCGATTTAATGAGCTATCAGCCCATTCAATCGATAGTCGTCAATCTTTTGGCATTCGGACTATCTCTGAATTACGCTGATATCATCGACATGCACTATTACAGAGTCGATAGTATTGATAACTTATTATGGTATCATCAAGTTACTATACCATCGACTTAATCGGTTATAATAATTTTCAAACGATAGTCGTGATCATTTCGTAATTTAGATTAGCTCTGCATTATGTCGATAGAATCGATACACACTCTCGTAGGCCATCGATACTATCGGCAACTCACGATACCATCGACTTAATGGGTTATGATCCTGAGTTCTTGCTTCTGTAAGAGGGGGGAAATGTTATCTACTAATACATTAGTCGCCCTTCGCTTATCATAAGCAGTCAAGTTGAATGTCGTCGGGCGTCTTCGGCGTCGCCTTTCCAGACGCACGTGCCAGATGAGGAGAGACTCCCCCTCCTGAATTCCTGCTCCCCATATACCTCAGAGGAGGTGGAAGGAAGTCAGTGGGGGTTGGAGAGAAGAGGGCAGGTCAAAATAAGCCTTGTTCTAGACAAGGGTTGCCAAGTGAAACGACGGGGGAGAAAGTCAGACAGTCCCTCAGCAGAAAAAAGATCAGGAAGCGACGATCAAAATAAGGACCGCCAATGGCCCCATCGATGGTATCGTCAGGCTCAAATGGGATTTAGACCCTCTCAATCCCTATATAGTCCTATACAAACTGCAACACACCCTCACACGCACACAAAAAAGGACTAAATATTTCAAGCAGGTCGTGTGGTCGCACTAATTTATAAAATAGCCACGTACTAAAAGGTCAGGAGTTGCCGGAGGGGTGCCATATCTGATTATAAATTATTAAATATTTCAAGACGGAGCATCAATTGCTACATGGATTAGGGGCAGAGATATATGATAAAAAAATATCGAACCTATGAGACTGGCAACCTTGGTCCATTGGCACCCCTGCTGGTCACCTGCATCAGCGCTACAGTTATCGTGATTCAAGTGCATCTGAAGTTACAATTTTGGAAGCGTGTACACTTGGTGTTACTGGGCTAGACAGTTGATTACCGGAAGTAAATCCTTTCCGTCCAAAATTTGGCAACACTGCCCGGCCCACACGTGGACGTAGTATGATATGGCAGAACCAGATGGCGCGAATCCTACCTCTCTGCACACTACTGCCCTCTAAGGGGTAATGCACGTTGGTGATGAGTCAAAGCGTGTAGAGACACTGCTGCCACTCCACGGGAAAAGTGGTAACTATACATGCACGTTGGTGATGAGTCAACGCGTGTAGGGACAGTCACGCCTAGCCAATTACACGGTAAGAGGCACTTCATATGAACACGAATGGTCAACATTAGATGTTAGTTTTAAATTTTTGATGGATCAGGTATAACTGTTATGGACAGTTAAGTTGGAACACCCTGTATGTTATGGAGGGGGAGATTGGAGAGGGGGGGATTGCAGCCTCCCTTCCAACATTTGCCTTCCCCCTTGCAATGGTCCCCAGAAATCAATATGAAAAAGGGGGAGGTGGGGAGAGGAGGGGGGGGGGATGACGAGGGCAACGCCCCATTTCCAACCCCCCCTCCCCTCCTCCCTACCCTTCCCTACTCCAAAAGTTACGCCGCGTAATATTTGCTATAGTAGCATCCACCAATTGACATTTTAAGTCCCAATCGTAATTCAGCAATTTGGGAAAAAGCAATGGTTAGTATTAGCTCTCCCTCGAACCTTGACATCACGTATCGGTTACATAACTCGGGTGTTACCAGGTTACAACAATATTGGAAACCTGTAACCCCGAGGAGGCCAATCATCGCCCCCATCGGCGCAGTCAATTCACGCGTGGGTCGCCCTCCTAACGTCGCGAGCAGTGTCCTCAACTTTTTGTCTCCGCACGTACCAGAAACCGTGGCCCTAAATTTGAACTCAGTTTTTCGCTAATTTTTTTGGGGGGAGGTCCTTAGGGGCGTGGCACAACACGTGTGCAGGACCTGTCGAAATAAGCTCGGCATGACGTCGCGACTTCCCTCATTTGTGTGGGGTGCAAACCTAGTGTCGCGTGTCCGGAGGTCTCTCTCTCTACATCAGACGAAGGTCATCGTCGTTTTCGCAAAACCTTGAGCCACTTAATGCGATTTGCACGCAGAACCGGGTCACTTTGCAAAAACACTTATCCACAACATGTGCCCCACCCGGGACCTATTTCTTACTCCCCAACCTCATGTTACTTGACAGCACAGGTCACGAAGGACAACCGCGGGACTCTCCGGATTCCCATCAGATTCTGATGGATTCATCCGCGGATTCCCATCAGATTTCTCATGGATTCATCCGCGGATACCCATCAGATTCTGATGGAGTCATCAGCGGATTCCCATCAGATTATGACGGATTCATCCGCTGATTCCCATCAGATTCTCATGGATTCATCCGCTGATTCCCATCAGATTCATCCGCGGATTCCCATCAGATTTCTCATGGATTCATCCGGATTCCTTTGTAGGATTTGCAATTTCTTACTACCCAAGTGCGCGGATTCTCACGATGACGCAGGAGATGACAAAGTTTCTTACGCTTTATTTTCGGCAGGCAACTTGCTTTAATTACTGTGCTAATTACTCCCCCTCGGAATGCACCGGGTTGACAACTGACGACGCTGTTCAATTAAAACATAAATACCAAAGGAGGACACGGGTTTAATAAGCCGTGATGAGACGGTTTTTTTTTTGTACGCCGCTTCTTTTGAGTGTAATCACCGACTTGTGATGCGCACTAACAATATTACATGCTATAGTAATAAGTTCAGTGCTGCCTGTGTATCCTGGTCCACCCCATCTGGCTCAAACGTCTGAAGGATTTCCGGTCTATTGTCCCCTGCCAGATTGACCAGGTGGACTACACCTCAGGAAGACGGATAAAAAAAGCGATTCAAGAAATACCATCCGCCAGCCAATCAGTGCGCACGTGCCAAGAGAAGCAGAACTGCTTTCTAATGAGCAGTGCACTCAAGCATGTGTTCACAAAACACCGGCTAATTACAGAAGATTTTGCGAGTGTGCATGACGTCACATTTGGTAGTCCACCTGGAAATCCGGAGGACTCCCTGAACATGTGGGTGGCCCGATGAAGACGCAAAATAATCCGGATTTCAGTCCGGTTTCGATGGCCAAAAAAAACAAAGGTTTTCTTTTGGTCGCAAACCACAGGGTAGTGCCAGTGAAGGCTATTTAATTAACGTTTCCTTTGGAAGCGAGTCCCGATGCCTCCAGGTTAGAAAACCACCCCCGTTTTGAAAGAAAACGAACCAAACGAAAAAATGGGGAGGGCATAATAATACCAGTCTGGGTGCCATAGAGTGGGGTTTGGTGAAGACAAAGTGTGCCGCCGCCCTTTGTTCTTTTCTGGGGAGGAAAAAGGTCCTCACACTCTCAAAGTCCTCAAGGTCACCCACGTGAACCGGTCAACTCATGCTAAAGCCGACTAAACAGTTGGCGCTTACCTGGCCCCTGAGGTGCAACTGGAATTTCTTTTGATCTCCCAGGATCCTGTCTGGAGTCGGCTCAATATCGGATGAACCCAAATGGAGAAGAATTCTGTAGAAATCTGGTGCAAATTCAAGACCAAACGCAATGAATCATGGAAAAGTGCTGGACTGGTGGAGCCACAATCGCCTGGTGGAGCCACAATCGCCTGGTGGAGCCACAATCGCCTGGTGGAGCCACAATCGCCTGGTGGAGCCACAATCGACTGTTGGAGCCACAAGCAGGTGGTGGCAAAAGAGCGAATCCACAGTTGCCTCAGTACGACCACCTTCAATAGATCGCGCGCGAAGCGAGGGTTTTTCTAGGCCTGCGGTTTCAGAAACACTCGATTCGCTCTTTTGTCGCCACTTAGTACGACACCATGTCCAGCACTGTACGTATCAGGCAGGAGACATGCATATTTTGTTGTCGTTTTCACACGGGTGTTCAAGCCTCTTTGTTCGATGCTGTGTTGCCGTCTGAAGCCTCCAGCCCCGTTAGACCCTTTTGGAAAAAGGGGCCGTAGAATCCCTCCGTGGCCCAATTCCACCCATGCGCCTCACAAAGACCTCTTTCTAGCTACTCCCCAACCGTCCCAACATAAAGAGAATGAACAAAAAATATATATAGAGAGAAGAGAAGCGAACCTTGTAGGCCACCACTTTCGGCCTTGGCCCC